>OX328131.1:32736664-33029164 GCA_946811695.1 Gonocerus acuteangulatus | reverse complement strand
CTTAATGGAGTAGATTTCTTCATTTTCATGGGAATGGCAAATGCTTGCACAGAGCAAAAATGAATTATTTATAGTATGTATGTTTCGAAAGTATGATGGTGTCCACTTTTGACGTCTCAATATCCCTGAGAAAAGATAATAATAATCACCGATAACTTGTGAGAATCATTCGATGTGAACCCGGGTTTTGGGAAATTTTTTGGAAGAATGATTTGATCAGAAATTTAAGATAATTGCTGTTATGCGATTTATTTATATTGTTACTGGAGGATTTGGGTAAATTTAGTTAAATATCTCGAAAACGGATGGGATACAAAATACACCATACACATTAAAAAACCTATATAAACATCCTTGTCAGTGCGTATTTTTGTCAATGTGTATTTTTTGTTAGCCCATGCTTTTAATGTGTTATTAATTTGTAATGATTTATTGTCTGACTGTATCCAGTAATGTAGACAGTCATTGAATATGTGTGTGCGTAATGTATGAAACAAGTCCTGTACTGTTATTTTTCCACCGTCTATGTTCTTTTGCCTGGTTTTCCACTGATGCACTTAATCCAATGCTTCGGTGCTTCTTTTAACTTGAAATCTGGCACACTTGTCGGCATTTTTAAAATGTATTGTCCTGCATTGAATAGTTTTTAATCCATACTATCATTCTAAAGGAGCTGCTTTACAAAGCAGAATGATCTTTGTAGACAGCTGGTTGTTAAATAACGTGGGATGGCCACACCTAACCATAGCCCCTATCCTGCAAATACGCCTGGGTGTGAAACACCCCATGTGGGTGCCATTAGAGTAGGCTTACTTCTAAATTGGAAAGCGATTATATACTTAAAAAGAAAAACTAAAACAAAAAGTAGCTAATTAGTTTTTACTGTTATAACAAGGCAATAAAACCACCGTTTTCGAAAATATATCTTTTTTCCCTAAAATAGGTGTCAGGAAAAAACAATTATTGTGGTACTGAAACATCTATTTTTTTTAAACTACGATTTAATACACAAGAGTGACATCTAATAAAATAAAATCATTAATTTTTTTTAGAAAAAATTTGGTATTCTTAGTATGGCACCTACTCCGAGCCTTATATACAATAATATATAAGTTATTAGCCTTATATACAATAATAAATAACGATGTTTTAATGTTTATTAAACAAAATAACGATTTGGAAAACAAATAACCATGTAGAAAAAAACAAACGCAAAAACATAGCTTTCGATTATGGAAGGACTACCTCAGATTTTAATGACTAAACGAATGGGACACTTACAACACTGAATTTTTAGTGAAGAATTTAATGACCAACTGCAATGACCAATTGTTACCAATAAACCACTCTTTATCTACTTAACGATTTGGTAGAACTCTTTGAGAATGATAGCTTGTAAATAAATACTGTATTGTCCTGCTTCAAGAACCAGGTCTCTGAAACCTTATTTGGTGATATGCTATTGGCTGAAGAATATTCTTTGTTTATTAAAGCAACATTTCTTTTGATCTGCTACCTCAACACAATTTTATTTTTACATTTATTTTAGAAAACGTTTCGGCTTTAGCCATTTTCATCTTCTTATTTACCATTTTATAGTATGAACATTATCAATCCTGGCATTTGAAACCTAATTATTCTTTGCTTACTAACAATAAATTGTTTATACATACTTTAAAATTATAAAATATGTTATAAATTATTAGAATTACAGCTTAGTCAAAACGTTTAGTAAAATAAGTGAAAAAATAAAGTATGCAGATATTGGGAATGCAGATTAAAAAGAATGGTGTTTTCATACGTTTGTGACCTAAGAAGTTTTGTTGTGAAAAACATATTCAGAATGGAAGTACGTATTTAATAAATACTAGCCCTTACCCGGCGTGCCATGCTACGCCTACTTTCTGCATATATAAAAGCCTAAATAAATTAGACACCAAATAAGTATTATTAGAATCTAATAACACGAATCTGTAACTGTTATGAACCCGTGGCCTCCCAACTGTGAGTCCTAGACGACTTTGACCAAACCTATAACACCCCCCATAGTAGACATACATGTATACCAAGTTTCGTAAAAATTGGTCTAACGGTGTGGATTTGTATAAGGGACAAACATACAGACAGACAGCTGGTAGATTTTTTTGACCTAGCCTACGGCACTCCCCAGATTAAGATTTACCTGTGTACCGAGTTTAGTCAAAATCGGACGAACGGTGTGGATTTGTATAAGGGACAAACATACAGACAGACAGCTATAAGACGCTTTTGACTTAGCCTACGACACTCCTCAGATTAAGATCTACATGTGTACCGAGTTTAGTCAAAATCGGACGAACGGTGTGGATTTGTATAAGGGACAAACATACAGACAGACAGCTGTTAGACGTTTTTGACTTAGCCTACGACACTCCCTAGATTAAGATCTAAATGTGTACCGAGTTTAGTCGAAATCGGACGAACGGTGTGGATTTGTATAAGGGACAAACATACAGACAGACAGCTGGTAGATTTTTTTGACCTAGCCTAGGAGATTTCTCAAGACCTACCATACCTGCCATAGCTGGTATCAAGACCTACCATTATTTCAAGTTAGGTCAAAATCGGTCAAACGGTGTAGATTTGTATAAGGAGCAAACAAACAGACAAACAGAAAGACACGTGATTTTTATATATATAGATGTGTGTAGGTTCATTGGAAATTTGACTCCACGTTTTAATTATACCTGTATGGAATAATGAACCGGCATTGTGTACTAGTGCATAATTGTAACTGTATGATCCAATGAACCTGCATTGCATATCAGAAGGTAATTGTATTTCCAGAGATAGCGATCTTAAAATAACTGTGCTATTGCATATTCGGCAGATGTCCTCAAACGATATTGTACAGTTTCGTGTTTTTTGGATAAGAGAATTTGTGTTTATGGCTGCTATTCTTCAACAAATCAGTCATGCCATGTAGGATAATTAATTGATTACATCTTCTGTATTCCGTGATTAGGTGTTTTGCTGCAAAGTCTGTGTTGTTTGTGTCACAGGTTTGGTTGGTTTTGTCCTATAATGAGATAGACATGTTTTAATCTAGTATGGTTAATTCTAACTCGAGCCAATACTATTTCTTGTCAATTGTTGTAGCGGTAGCAGGGCCGCCACATGGGGGGGGGGGGGAGGACAAGCGGGTACAGTTGTCCCGGGCCCGGGCCGATCCTCGCTAATTGGAAAAAAAGTACCGAAAGTGACCTTTACAGCACCGATTGTCGGCTTTTATTCGGGAAGTGGCGGCCCTGAGCGGTAGCCTAGAAATCCACTACCCAGTATTTCGTAGTTCTTAATACATTGTCAGTTAGTTGAGTCCAGGGTGTCTTGCCAGTGAGTTCTTATGTGTTTTATTTTATTGGTCAATTTAAGCCTTGGTGTGTGATAAGTCATATATTTATGGGTCAAGACTTGCAGAGGAGTGTGTTAAGAAGCTTTTCCCCAAATCTTAGTCTGGCACAATTGACGATATTTGTCATCCACAGCTATGATGCAAAGTACGAGTTATGTTGTAGTTGTCAGCCAATTTCTTGAAACATTTTTTGGTCAAAACAAGAATGAAATAAATATGAAAATATTGTTACTAATATATTCATATGTTACGCCTCCTGTCTCAGCATATATTAACTCTTGATCTGCTATTAGTGCATTATGTAAGGGTATTTAGAGAGGAAAAGGCGATCCAGGACGTATGAACAATTTAAGGCAGGAAGCAACTCTCGAGCTGCTTTGACAGGACAGCTTATTATGTGGTAAATTGGGACGGGCAATTTGGCCAATAGAATGCGTTATGAAATTCTTGTAAATAGAGCTACGCTCCACATTAGGTGACTTGCTTCTCCTTTTCATTTCAGCACGGAGATGTGAGCTTTTTACCGGTCAAACGTCACCAACTGTTGCGGCTAATATTTTTTTGATTATTATTTCCTTGGAAATTTTCAAATTTTTGACCAGAAGAGTGTGAATAAGAAAGAATAAGCCAAAGAAAACACGTCTTAGAAACAAGCAATAGTTCACACCGACAGCTTGAAAATCTTCAATTTTAGCTAAAGGATTTCCTGAGGCATTGCCACGACTTACAATCATTGCAGGCCTATCAATAGTTAACTTATTATTATCGTGTGGTCCATAGTCTATTGGTTTACACCGCTTCCTGTCCTATCGTGCTTTGGGTACTAGAAACCCCAATTGAAGATCAAGTTCCGTAAAGATAATACGAATGTCCTCAATGTAGTTAGAACCAGCTCCAAGAACCTTTTCAAACTCAATAACAACTTGGCAAAGGGTTTAGTCTTTAATCTAACACCATCTATACCGTAGTACGTATGTTTATATCACCCAGTAATAATTTCAATTGTGCTTAGCACGCATGCTGTGCCCTTTCTTATACTTTCAGTAGTCTTATTGTAACTAAGAGTTTTATGTGCCACACTTTGTGATTGTCCCTGGAAAGTTTTCTTTGCTAAGTGAACACCGTAAAAATGATGTGTTAGAATGTGCTAAAGTCTTGCTTTCTTTTTGGGCCACTCGTTCTCGTCAATGCCTCTTTGACCAAAAATCCTATGTATACGGTCATTGTTGTGCTACAATATGTCTTCAATTCTATATTAACATTCATTTACAAGCTTGCAGCATAATTGAACATTTGACTAAATGCCTCTTGACTGTCATTAGGAAATTGATTCAATTATTCTTAATGTCTCCAGTAAGTAAGCACCAGCGGGAACTACACAGTTTTGGAAAAAAATTGCAATATATATATATATATATATATTTAATTTCGACCTGAAATTGGCTTTATTTTAAAATATTTTCTACGTTAATCGGTAGTATAGCATCCACTAACGTGGTATTATTTTATTTTTATTTATAAATCTAATGGAAGTAGGTTTTTTTTTTTCATGGTAAAGTTAGTTAGAGATTAAACTTGCATCTTGCGTGCGTTAAATTATTTCGCCAACCAAGAGGAAGGCAAATAGTTTTTGTTAGACAATGAATATAGCCAATGGACACAATTTTTTCTACCAGCGTGACAATTGGCATATTTTTGGTTTAGGATGCAAAAAAGTGGCAGAAAGATTTGCTGGGTTTTCCTAAGAGTACACACTATTTCGCAATTTAAAACAGTTTATAAAAGTGTTTATTAGATCTAAAAACAGTTTTAAGATTTAGGCTAAATGCTTTTAGAATGAAGTAAGAGTAGCAAAAAGCTGAATGACCCTTGAGTCCCGAGCATCTCCGAATGAAGAACTGCACCATCCGACCTCTGAGAGTTCGTCCTAATGAGGAGCTGGAGTAGCTAAGGAGGTCAGTCGTGCAGTCGGAGGCAAAGGTTAGAGTTGCACTGACTAGTTGTGAAACGAGCAAGCTCATCCTACACGAAGAACCTGGTGTTCCTCATGGTATACTGCTCAACCCCATTTTATTCTACATTTTCTCTGGTATATTTACTTGAAATTAATTTTTTTGCGCATTATGTCTATAGAAACATTTAAGTTAACCGAGAAGAAATTGAAACGTAGGAAAACATAAGTCCTCCGTCTGAGTAAACTAAGCACAACCATTAATTGTGAGAAAAACAAAAAGTATAAGTTTTGATCTATTATATGTTGCCTGAGGCCAATGGCTGCAAGGGGTGTAGCACGCATATTCTAAATATAATCTGCAGATAATCTTGTGAAAAAATGTCTCCATTTCCATTTTTCCCAAATTTCTCATTAAATCCTTTCACCCTACCGTTTTTTAATTCAACATATATTCTCATATGAATTATTTTTTCTTAAACGTTTTCAGTGTCACTTAATCGAACCTCGCAAACGCAAGGTCTTTCTATAAATTGTACCTAAGGAACAAGCAAATGTTTATAGAAATTTTAACGTTAGGCCTTTTTTTGACCTATTTTTTATAAGGTATAATGTAGGAAGGAAAGTATCACGCTAGCAAAGAGTAGGATATAACTCAAAGATTTTGAAGTCTCAAGAGCATTACTTCGAAAGAACGTTCGTGAATATAAAACAGTGGCGTTTGGGAGTTGCTTTAAGATCAAAAAGGACGATGCTTCTTCTACGTAAACATCTCGTAGAAAGTAAACAAGACGACGCGGTTCCTTTCACCCTTGAACTCTTCAAGAACGGGATTGTGTACATGCAGAACCTGATTCGACAAGCCAGGAAATTGCTTCAAGATCTCAAGACGAGACGCTTCGAGTCATAAAGGGCAATCGAGGTGGCTACCTTTCACCTTGGCGAGTCATTCGGCGAACGCTTACAAACATTCCACTTTAGCAGATCGCATTACTACGCGTCGAATGTGTATGCCAGTCCATGAAGAACAAATTGGTTTAGGAAGCTGATCAACTGGTTGTTTTTTTAATTTGACCTATGTTTTATGAATCATTTCACATTGTGTTATCAGGTCGACTTCATAAGCAGTTTTTTTCTGGCTTGGAGAGACGATACATACTGAAATACATCATCATCAATGGCGAAATGAGAGAGTTTGGGCTATAGTTACTTTACGGGTACAAAGAAGATCAACCTGTCCACTTCCTTAGGACTTTGCACTTCCTCTGGTTGCAGTCTCAATATTAGTTAATACAGGGCTACGCTGAGTGATCCAAAGAGTATTAAAAAGTTAATGGGTGTTTAAATGCCAACACACCCATACAGAAGGGGTTCGATTTCCTTCATTGACTTTCTTCTATCTTCTTTGCACAATACCCTACTGACCATTCTCATGAACCATTAATTCTTCCAGTTTCTCACTCCTGGAATAGGCACCCAGCGGTCTTTCAGCCATTCTCTATCATTAGCCACCCTAGAAGGCCAGAATTCCTTTGGAGTATCTAGGAAGTTGCGTCACCATGAGGCTATGGGGTGTGACAGCGTATCTACGTGCCGGGCATATAGAGGCCTGTTACGGATTCTCCTTGGGGGCGTTGCCTCATGGAAAAGTGACATTTATTGCGTCACATAACCACCGTATACACATACCCGGTGACTTATATATTTTCCTTCTGGATTTTTTAAGAACCTTTTTTTCCTCCGAGTATGTCCAATTTTTGTAGCAAAGTAATGTAGTTTGCAGCACTCATTAAGGAATTCATGATAAATCGACCTACTCGTTAATAAAAAGTCTATGGACCTTCTTACTCATTAAATTAATTAAAGACTGGCTTGGCCTAGGGACGATCTTGGACCCCGAAAATGATAAAGTCTATAATCCGCATCCGAGAATTGACCTCAGGTGTTTGAGATGATTAGTCAAGAGCTTTAATCTCGGCTCTAATCTAAAACTGAGCTTATCTCGCCCGAATATACAATATATAAATTGTTATTGACAGGGCTTTTTCTAGTGGTCGGTTTTTTCTTTTGCAGAATACTTCACCATATATAGTAGAAATAAAACGACACCCGTACTGGACCCAGACGAGCATCTACTAAAGAGCTATCTGATTCTTGAATATAGAGCACACTAGGGAGATAGTGTGTTGAGTGCTATGTCCCGGGTAAGTCTAAGGTAGGTTTTGAACTCCGACTTCGAACCTCGAACGACGACACTAGATGATAAAATATTTAGGTCGCATCCGAGTTTCGGGAGCTCGGGCCCTCCATAAGATGAGTCGAAATGTTCTACCACTGAGGCAAACTTAGTTTTGATAGAATATTTAAATAATGTTTTGGCCACCTGTTTAGGATGGAGTAAGGCAGTTATGCGCGAAGAGAATATGAGAACTATCCTGGGATTTGAACAAGACCAAAAAATAGATGGAGAGGATGGAGGTAACATACAAAAAGTCCTCAGGAAGTTAGGAATTAGGGTACAACACACATAGGACCAAACGGTCTGAAGTAGAATCTTTACATTGGTTTAAACTTTCTAATGGGGAAACGCAGAAAAAAAACAAGAAACTACAAAATGTCATTATAGTTCGGAGGAAAATCCAAACAGCAAACTGCCTCTTGCTTTCTCCTTAGGTTAGAAACCGAGATAGCATCGTGAACAAAAATTATAACACTGTCATATAATTTCACAGCATAATCTAGATGAATACTTCCATAAAACATACAGCAAATTATTCATACCTGAGCTACTTTCCCTTCGAATTAGGGGCATTTACCCGGGAGAGAGAAAAATATAGAAAGTAGTGTTACTAAACATGCACCTTGCGTGACTCCTGAAATAGACTCTCGGTTTAGTCAAATTAATCGCTTGGCTACCTATACTAGACACCATAAGTATTGCGTTAATACATTAAATATAGTGGAGTACTCATTGTAGCTTCTAGTCAATAATAAGAGAAAAATTATCTATTGCGAGCATCAAGAAAGTCTATAATGTTAGGATAAATGACGTACCCAATAAACTGATTGAAACCGGAAGGCGGACGAGCAATGTCCGCTCAATATGTGTTGTGGACAAGGATCCACAACACATATTTGCCATAATTGCTTGCTCCGTGCCGTAATAGTTCGGTCTAGGACAAATTTTCCTAGCCGAATATAAGGGTCATATATGTTGAAAGGCTTTTTACGGAATAAAAAAGTATTTGTTGAGAAGACGAATTTTTTTCGCCTTTTGGGATATTTATCGTATACATATATATATATATATATATGATATATATATATATATATATATATATATATATTGTAGTGTGTCAAAAATTAATTTTCACTTAACGATGTTTCCGGGCACTTAAAAGAATGGTCTTTCTGCGTGAACTTCGTCAAACTTGCAAAAAAGATGGTTTTACACCATTATTTGGTTGTCGTTACCACTCGCTGAAAAAAGGTACATAATGAGTCATTTCAAAAATACACTACAATTTACAACAGGAAACATTTTTTTTTTTATTAGTTTCGCCTATTTTACTTTCGTTGAAATATAACAAATAAATAAAATAATAAAAATAAATCTTACATTAACAGATGTAAGGAGGTTTGGACTGTTTTTTTTTTCGATTGCCTCGACACAAGGATAATTTCCATCTGAGAAATACCTATGACTTAGAAGAACCTATGACAAGTGTAAACTGGTCTACTTTCACTATCTATGCCTAGCTGCAGATTCATCATCTCAAGGAAAGCTAAGCGATCCGAGCAGAGCCGCAATAATTCCAGTTAATTATCAGAGAGTGCGGCTACTTTTCTTTGATGGAGTGAGTGATGATTACAAATTACGTGACCGCCGGCATTCATCAAAGGCTAGTTTGGAAGTGTGCCAGTGGAAGGAGTTCTTGAAAAGCGATACGACACTTTCCAGTTTCCAATCCGACCCTGAAGGTTTTCTTTTATTTTTTTGCATTTTAGCGAGCTTCCTATCTTCATACATAGGGAGGAAACCCACTTATGAAGTTGAGCTCATGGCGCAATCAAATTTGTATGTTCGCTCTCTATGTGGCTTAAAAAATAGACCGATTTTAATTAAATAAAGTAAAAAAATACTTTGTTCTATTTAAAAGTATGAGTTCATTAACCAGCAGACTCCTTACACCGGAAAATGGTTTTTGAGCGCACTTCGCTCGAAGAAAATCGTAACGATCGTTACCTGTCTTCCAGGTACAAGATTTGTAAGTAATTCGACGCGCGGGATCTAATGAGACTAATTCTAATGCCATATCTGTAACCGTTGCCGAGGAAAATGGAAAAACTAGATTTTTCGATAGATTTTCTGATATATTATTTCATATTTTGTAACCGGTCGGGAAAAATCCACTTGTTTCGGCTATAGTCGATAACACAAGTGGAATTCTAGAACATTTGGATAAGATAAAAAGTTGAGATAGCTTATTAAATAAACGTTGTTATGTATTAATAAGTTTTTAACCTCAGAAGAAAAAAAATCATTTACTCATGAAAATATCAGATGAAAATAAAAATCCGTCGAGCAATACTCAAAAAATTAAGCAAAATTAAGAAATGATAATCTAACGGAAGAAAAAACTTCAGTTAAAATATTAACGACTGGATTTCTTGTAATATAATTTATTGTAGAAGTTTTTCTGGTGTTCAGAATTCTCATAAGATAATTACTACATTTCTTTTCTAAGATTGCAAAGATTTTATAGATGTTAGTAAATAAATACAAAAAATAACATAGAAGTAAATGTGTCATTTTTCCCCGTTTAGTATGAGTATAACCTATAAATATATGTGTCAATGAATCCTATTAATACTTGTTGTCGAGGAAATTGTAAAAAATCTAGATTTCCTTCAATTTCGGCTTTTATGTGATTTTTGATGCAGCGATATTATTCGTCAGTTTCCTGATGTTGCTTCGCTTTGAGATTTTATTTTACATTTTTCAAGAAAAATTACGTCAAAAAATTAACTTCTTCTATTCTTAACTGTACAAATGACACTAGTGATAAGAAAGGAAAAGCGCTATGATGACGTAGTTCCAGCGAGTTGGGCTTCTTATTAATTTTTTTTTTTTAATTTAATGATTACATTTTTTTTTAAATTAATGCTGAGATGAAGGCACGAAGTGTGTTTAGTCATGGCTGGATGTCATTTCTTCTTCTTCGGCGAGCCTATTTCTGCAAACGTGACTTACTGTCTTGCATCATTTCCAAGGAGAAGGAAAAAAGTAGTTATTCTTGAAAAAGAAGCGTTCGTCACAGGATTTGCGTAAACTGACAAGGGCTACAATTACTGAAAAGTATTATTAGTTTAATTAATTTAATTATATATTTTAATGTTTTACAATCAGAGTATTCCACACAGAAAAAGACAACTTGATGTCAATAGCTACTTCCAATTGTCCGATTTTTTAAATTTTCATAATGCATATTTGTTATCGGTCATAATAATTGAATAAAACTTAAAAAAAAAAAAAAAATAGTTTGTATCCGTGCCAATATTTCAGCTTCATTTACAAGCTTTTATCAGTGCTATGTGAGGAGAGGGAGGACTGATCCTATTGCAAGTCGAGCCAAACTTATTGATATGGAAGTATCGCACCTTAAGTCATATGGAAATGATGAAATATTAAAACAAATATTTTATTAACGTATATTATTATATCGTTGGGTTAATTTATCAGGGGAAGTCCGAATTCCAAGACTATATAAAATGCCTAGGTATTCTATAGAATGCCTGTTGCATATTTGGCATTGTATAAAATTAAAAAGGTTTTGAATTTACTTTATACACTTTAACCTAGATAATTTGAATAACTTTAAAAATTGGTTAAAAACAAGCTTTTTTCGTACGGTAAACAATTTATTTAAAACACAATATATTAAGTGAGATTGTTATTTACAAATTTAGAGCTACTTGTTGGAGCAGGGCTGAGTATTGTCACACTTATAATTCCATTTTCTTTGCTCTTTGCTGTTGCCACCATTTATAATGCCAACAGCACGTGGTCGGTCACCCATTCAGGTACTGGCCACGCCCGACGTTGCTTAACTTCGGCGATCTACGGGAACCGGTGTATTCAACGTGGCTTTGGCCGTTGGCTTTCTTTGCTCTTTTACACATTTACATTTACATGATGGCCCGTCGTCCGCCGGTAGTTACTCCTACAAGCTACAAATCCTCTCTTTCATACTTTGCCTAAAGCGCCAATATTTCGGGTATGTAAGGTTTGTTTTTTTTTTTTGTTTTTTTTTTTTTTTTTTTTTTTCTTCAATTGAGAGCGAAAAATTAAGAGATTCAGTTCAAAGCTTCCTAAATCATATCAGGGATAAGAGTATTACGGACTCACTCTAAGATGACTCAATTCATGCGAGTCAGTTTCAATTCCCTCTAGCAGTTAATTGATTAATTTGAGGAGTTCCATTCATCCATTATGTATCCTGTATAGAATACATTTTCAAAAGATTCCAATTATATTTTATCCCACAATATAAAATCGACTACAAGCGTTCATTGAGAGGTAATAGCCTATAGTTAAGCATATCTTCGAAAATCGGATAACTTGAGCATCTAAAGACCAGGTAAAGCATAGAAAATTGGCAACTTTTGCTTCTTTCATGCGCCCGATAGAATACTTTGGAGCATTCTTGTTAGGGGATTGATTTTTGCCGAGAAAGTGGGTGCGTGCCAATGCATAAATGCGGTAAATTTACATGGAATTCGATCCTTAGAGAATAATTCTACTTATGTAACCAAAAGTAAACCGATAAGTAAAATATTTTCTTTATACAGGAAAATCCATTTTTTTCTAACAGAATATTTATATTGAGTCTAATATATTTATTTATAAAAGAAATTTACGATACAAATATGGAAGATGTCCTAACTGTCGAAATGTTCGTACGGACTTTGGCAATCAAAATTGTTAATTACAAAAAAAATGAGCATAACTCTCTTGTATTTCTTTACTTCTAGCCCATTCATTAATAACCTTATCATAATGAAAGTAAAAAGTAATACTTTAATGACAAGAGACCATTATCCTGAATCCCACGCGTCATTGTTTGGAAAGAAGGTGCGTCCTCGCCATGAAACCTTTATGCCATATTATGAGCATTATGCAATACTAAGGAGAACATCCATGTAATTATTTGTGGCACTGTTTTATCACACCACAAGACACATTAAGATACATAAAAAAGCCCCTCCTTGTTTTTATAAAATAGTTTCATATCATATCTTTGTTTAACCCCGTGTAACGTTAGAAGAACAATAATATAAAATACATAGAAAAAATACGTATAAGTACCCATAAAAATTGATGAGTACTCATTGGGGTGCAAACGGATACGAACTGCGTCTATCTTGTGATGAGTACTCATTGGGGTGCAAACGGATACGAACTGCGTCTATCTTGTGATAATGGTGCATTTCAAGGCACGTAACTACATAGATAACATTTTCTGCACCTGTCAATAAGACATGGCCGATCTTTCAACAAACTTTATACCTCCGCTAGCGATATGTACATACTTTTTTTTTCTTTTTTTCAAAGATTCTTTAGACCATTAGATTACAGATTACCACCGTTTTCCCCAATGTTTCCGTAAAGTTCGATTCCCTTCTTCGCAATGCCTATAAAATATGTACATAAAAGCCAATTCTAAAGCATTGTTCCTGCCAGGGGAATACACTGGTTGACAGAAAACTGGTTATCAGTATAAATAAACAATTTTTGTGACCAAATTAATCAAGATTAAACCACTTTTGGACATATTTGCGCGCAAAAAGACACACATGATATGTTTTTACATGGCCTTTGGCTAATAAAACATCGCCTTTTCTCGGCAGCACTCCCTCGGATTGCATCATTGGAGGGTTTCCTCCCTACGGAAAGAAGGAAACACGCTAAAATGCTGAAAAAATAAAACCACATTCCACCCCTCCTTATTGCAAAGAAGATGCAGATGGAAATGTCAAGATCATCCACATTGTAACGCAAACACATATGGAAAAGGTTAAACCCTTAGCAAACCAGCTCGTCGGTCGAATTCTTCTGTAGTAGCCGAAGTGTTGTAAATATTAATGATTCCACTTTAGGAATCTTGAATAAATTAAAAAAAATTCCTTAAATTTGTTATTAATTTAACCTTCTGGTCCCAAATGTATGTATAGATTTATATGACAGTAACTAGAATGTTTTTTTTGGGGGGACATAAGATATTTCCTGAACTTTATTGATCGGTGTTTCAGCAAATCAGTCCATTAAAAGACATGGTTTACTTCATATTCCTGATTCAAAATCAACATATTTACCATTAGTGATTTTTTTTCCATTTTCAGTCAACTTAACCTGCGGAAATGAGGAATATGTGTGTTGTCCTAATTTCTAGTTGCTGCTACCTTCGGATTGAGACGTTTGGTTAACGTCATGAGTAAGGTTCTTTTCCTATAACATGGGCCTATGTATATAAGGAGGGGCAAGGGGGCTGGACTCCCCCCCAAATTTTGATGTGATAAAAAAAAATGTGTCATAAAAACCTGAAAATATATTAAATGAGATTACTTAGTCCCGAAAAATATTGTTATGGGTGTAATAGCGTTTTGGTTGGCTAACTATTCCAAGTTTTAGATTCTTAGTATGCCATACCTCGAAAATTCTGCCAGTCCCCCCCCGAAATTATTTCTATATACGCCCATGTTAGGACATGGGCGTATATAAAGAGGGAGGAAACACGCCAACCGACAGAAAACCCACAATGATGTTAGGTAAATTGTGCGAATATGTTTTCCACTGTTGATGGGCAAGCATGCACGACTCCCCTGAACCTCCACAGATTTATGTAAAGTGGTCCCATTATATAAGGGTATATGAGAGCAGAAAGTGTGAGAAAAGCCATGTGAAATACTTGGGTGAATTTCCGTGATTTTCCCTCGGGTCTTCCTGGGTGACATCTCACTCGTCCATCCTATAGTCATCCGGACTGCATTTTGCTATAGGATGTCAACGGAATTCGTGGAAATCTTATTATGTTACGTTATAGGGACGTTAGCTTACTTTTCTTTAAAGGGCCAAAATATATCTAAATTATGAGCATTTTGATTTTACGCGCCTTATATTACATTCAAAACTGGCGATGAAGGTCTATTATGCACATAATTAAAATTGGGCCAGTAGCTCAGCGGTTTTACTCGAATCGCGCTCCCAAAAAATTAAATCATTTGTCTATATGGAATTCAAAATACAAAAGCTTTTAAAATTTACTATAATTTGCGTCTTCCTCTGTTTTCACAGCGTCTATGGGACGGACATTGGTTTTATATACGATTTGTTCAGTTTATTTCAACAATCGTTCAGTAAGTTATTGGACCAGTGACATTGTTTAAGCTTATCCGTGTTAAATTCTCAGGTAAGTGGAAATGGATCCGACACACTTTCACAGGTCTATGTGTAGTAAGAGATACAAAAAAAAAAAAAAAAAACAAAACAAAAAAAAAGAAAAGAAAATTGCATTGGTTTTTCCATATATAATTTTTAAATAAATATAAATTATAATCATTTTAGGAATTTTACTTATTGGTTTTTATTATATTCTAGAATGACATATTTTTGGTTGAAGTATTTGAAAGTTTTTATTAGATGTTTTTGCCTTGCGAATTTTTAATATATTTTAGTTTGTTTTCATCTCTGCCTTTAATCGTTTTTCTCAGATGAATGTTCGTTTATCATCCGCCAGAGGGTCCCCCGTTGTCTGGGATTTTTCTAATTTCATGGGCCGTTGAGAAAAATCTCTTCAATTCCATAAATATCGGTGTTAATAGCCCAGATGTCAGTGCACCGTAAAAAAAAAAAAAACTTCAGTAACAAAGCTTCAATAACTTCGTTTCCTTGTACATTCATGAGTAATTTATTTAACTTGGATAAATGGGGTGTAATGTTATCTTTCTCCTCTACTAAAAATCAGGAACAATTTTCTCCTTATTTGAGAAAAACATCCGACAAACCTATGTAATGCACTGTATAACATACAGTCCTCTTTTTCGTACATGGCCTCCGCGCATGCTCGAACCCCAGCGGACACTTTTTTGTACATTTTTTTTTCAGTTTAGTCATCGCTAGTATAAAATCACCCATGTGCTAAAATCACCACTCTTTAGTGGGAATCAAATCCATAACCTTAATAGTGGGTATTTTGACCTCCTTACTTCATCGGAGGCCGAACATGCGTTTAAAAAAATTATTAATTTCTATAGAAAATAATGCTGAGAAAAAAAAATCCGATAAAATACAAAATAATCCTTGGTTGAGATAGGTGAATTGCTTTTTTACAAAGAAATCCCACGTCCTTCCTATCTCTTTGCATCAATCTGCCCTAAATCTCGAAGCAATAATTCTCCTAAGATATATCTACAGATAGCAATGTCATCTGCTTAGTACCTGATAAACGTGTGTAATTTTTGACTTTTGTGTCTATGCTTTTTGCGTGTTGCGCGATTCTCTTTTGCAATAAGCAAAAGTGGCAACATGCAAAAAGCATAGACACTAACGAAAACAGCACAGCATTGACAGAACACGCACTAACTTTAAAGCACAACTTTAACTTTAAGGACGTTCACATTTTAAATAAAGAGAGGAACACATTAAAAAGAAAATATCTATATGATTAAAAATCCCAACACTGCCATAAATACAAAAAAACAGATTTAAAGAATGTGCACCAAATTTTTCATAGTATTATAAATTAAACCTCACAGAAAAATTTACCAATAATCGATATCATTAAAATAGCTACAGAATCGATACAAACAGCCATATTCATTACCACAGATGACTTTTCAGTACTACGCCTGACTCAAGCTAGCCAACATGACGAGAGGACTTCCTGATAAGGTAGGATTAAGATTTAAGATAAAATTTTAAATATTGAAATGTAAATTTATTTAGGGAGAAGATAGATGTATAGTAATGTAAAAAAAAAATAAGTTTAGGATTTACAAAAAAATTTTGTTGTGTAGGAAGCCCCTGATGAGGTGCGAAAAGGCAAGAAACATGTCGGGCGAAACGAACCAAATAAAGTAGTTAATTTGAACCAAGAGTGTACTACTTTATCGACCCCCTGCCAGAAAAAGAAACAAGAAAAGTGGAATATATATATATATATATATATATATATATATATATATATATATGTACATATGTATTCGTTTTGTTATGTATATGTATATGTGTATGTATATGTATTGTATGTATATGTATATATATATATATATATATATATATATATATATATATATACATACATACATATACATATATAACCTTATTTTTTCATTCTATTGGCATTAAACGTGAATATTTCCTAGTTCCCACTTCCGGATTGCGTTGACGTCATAAGTGGGTTTCCTCCCGGGATTTCCAAAAAAAAAAAAAAAAAAAAACAGAAAACAACAAACAATTGAAAAAGAAAAGTTTGGGGGGTTACCGAGCCCAAGGCTCTGAAGAGTTGAAATCCATTTTGACGTATTTTGGGCCATTATCAAAAATAAATAATACCTAAATATATATATATATATATATATATATATATATATATATATATATACACACAAGTGTTATCGACTGGCTTGAATCATTAGATAATATTAATAAAGTGCACAATGCAGATCCCATGATTTTCAATCATGACTTTTTACACATTATCGGTTTTCCTCGTAGGATACGGGTTTCTTACGCACACAACAAAACTCAAAAACGGGGATAGATGCCAAAAGAAATATAAAACAAAATACGCTTAATACAAACAACGTTTTTTTACGTGGGGTGTACGTTATTGGTAAACGATCATTCTAACTGTTTATTAGCATGTGTTTCCGAATTTACGGAATGTGTAAAAGAGTAAAGCCCTAGGTTGAATGCCAAGCAGAGCATAGCACCTAGTGAAATTCTGCTAAGACAGTCACGAGCTGCACGTGAGGAGATTACCGCGGGTGTAGTGTGGTCGGAGAGCAGGCATTTCGAAACTAACAGCGTTCACTGTGTTTTATAGCTCGGCTGGGCAGTGTAAACTACGCTTTTAGAGCATTTTGTTGTCAGAGTGATTAAATCATTATCGGAACTATGTGCTATCTGCCAAATGTTACTCTTGGCTAACAATGATATAAAATAATAAGAGTTATGATTCTACCATTTTTTTTTTCTTTCCTCAAGAAACTCAGTGTACAGCATTCTCAAAACAAACAAAGGTGGAGTTCGTTTACCAGCGAAATCGTTTTTCGGAGTGGAAGTAATTTTGCAAACTAACTCGGCATATGTCATCCACAAAAAAAGAAGTCCGACTCGCAGGAACCGCGTCACCATAGCGCGCGGTCCGTTCCTATCCTTAGTAAAAAAATAAAAGCAGTTATTGCTAGGTTTTGATTCTTCTTAAAAACTACAAAATAAAATCTCAAAGAGAAGGAAGATTTAAGACGCCACAATTGATTGTATCCTAAGCAAAAATTACTCCATCCTCTTTCTCAAAGTTCGCTCTTGGAAACACTATATCAATGTTTCTCATTTTCTTACTTTATTTTACTAAAATACTCATTTTATTATCAAATGCAGTTAAGAAAACAACAAACAATTAAAAAGTTCGGTAAACTGAGACAAAACCATGTTGGAAAGAAAAAAACTAAATGTGTCGAAGGTTTAAGCACTTATTATTCCGATTGACATTGCCCCATCGAAAATTACATCACAACTTTTTTTTTTTTTTAGAAACTTTAGTAAGCTTTTGAATGGGAACCTTCCGCTTACCATGCTTTCCCGATCGTTTCCAAGATATTTTTTAAAATATACCAAGATCTGACAACTTTTCATATCTGTTTTTCTCTAATACTTCGTTAACTCCAGACACACTCAAAATTAAAACATCTTGTATTAGATGAATTTCAAATGTCTGTTACGAAACCTAGAAAACGAGTACCTGCAAGCATATGAACTAGAAAACGTAAGCCTTATGATTTTTATCGCGCGAATTTCGCTTCGATAGCCATGTTCCAGTAGACATATTTAGCTGGTTAACGAACATGATCATTCAAGTTAGATTTTTGTACCAAATTTCATCAAAATCGGACCTTCATTTTCATCGGAAATCGGGAGAGCGAACTGACTGCGATATATATATATATATATATATATATATATATATATATATATATATATATATATATATACAAATTTGAATGACCGTTTTGTTCGTGGTTAACACGCCAATCGTTTTAGCAGCCAAGCATTTCCACGAGGCTCATTTTGTGATTTCATTGTATGGTTCGAGGAATATTTCAAGAAGATCGTCAACGATTCGTCCAGGGGTGCAAAACCTCAACTCAAGATGGGTTCAATCCGTTTGGAATTTTGTATAACTAAGTTGAAAAAAAAAATGATGTAGTGATTTTTATTTGGAAATGGTTTATCGCAATTACGTCCATGTTTAATTAATTATAATACACTCGACTTATTTTCTGAAGGAGCTAAGCTCAATATCCAGGAGCGCACGAAAGAGTTTATCTTCTCGTTTAGCCGTGATTTCGATTCGGTTTCCCAAAACGTCTATAGGCTCACCCAGCCTTTAATAAGTACCTAAAAAGGGGCAAATCTGGCGGCCAGAGTATAGTACTGAGCAATCTCCATATAAGTACATTATAAAGTAAATTAATTTTCGGTATCACATTTATTTACTAGTACTTATACCACTACTAATACTAAGAAGATATTTCATAGTTCATGCTTTCAACATTCCTGGTAGAAGACGATCTGATTCAAGACGATCTTGAACTTGTAAAGACTTTCGCTTGGCTAACCCCGAAGATGGGGTCAAAGTAACTGAGAGATACGCCCTGTAGTAAACGAAAGTTGTTGACCCCAGTATTATACAACATCATAGGTACTTTCGAACCGGTACAACGGCACCCTCTGTGCAGCCCTTTGATCAGACATTCGCCAAGAACAATGCTCTTTCCTTGCGGCATTTAATTCTTATGCTGATTTGTGCTCCTGTGTTCTACCAATATAGAATCTAGGTCAAGGGACATTGGGCGTATGGATATCTCAGCCTTTCCTCACCTGAGTACTTGGCTTGTTCTATTCAAAGTGTAATACATATTTTGTTTTAGGGCTTTACTTTCCATATAGAAGGGAAAACCCGCTAATGTGGTCGACCCGATGGCACAATCCAGAGGTGCTGACGATCCATGGTATAAAAGATCACGAAGAACCTAACACTATCGGGAAAATTGATTTATTATTTAACGCTAAAAGGTGATAACACAATTAAAACGTTCTTTTTAAGAAAAGAAAAAAACCAATAACAAAATCAGTCGTAATGAATTAAGAATTTGTAAAGTGTATCTGTACTGTTTATGTTAATATTTAGTTTTACATGTAGTCAGTGAGTTCGAGTAGTATATGATTGTATAAATCTTAATAGTGTATATTACTCAATTTCAGATAGTTACAATGAAGAATTAATCAATATCATATTGTCGTCATATTCGGTCAAATAAGTCTCTTATTTCAATTAATTGTAAATCTTGTCTATATATTGGCTTCCCTCAGAGAGTAACTCAGTCATGTTGTCCGGTAAGTCATAGTTCTGTCTCAGTAGACATTCTGTCAATATGTGTTTGATAGTTAAAGGAGTGTTACATACTTCACATGTCGGACTGTCCTGTCTCGTCATGAGGTGTGTGTCAGCCGGGAATGGCCTATTCTTAAGCGGCATAAGACAACTTCTTCTCTTCTAGTTTGCCTTATGCTTGATGGCCATTCTTCGACTGTTTGTTTAATTTCTCTTAGTTTCTGGTCCGTTGTCGTGTGCCAAGATCTTTGCCACTTTTCGATGATGGTCTTTTTGCCTTCTGCTTGCATATCCTGGTATGTAGTATTGTATATATCCTGGTAATGTCTTGTTGCATTTTTAGCAATTTTGTCAACTTTTTTATTTTGTTCTATGTCCTCATGTCCTGGGAGCCAATACAGTGTTATCCGTTTATTTGTCCGGTAAATCTGTTCAAGTATTTGTATGTTAAGTGGGTTTAAGTTGTACGGGTTCTGTAGTCCTAGTATTACGCTATGTAAGTCAGTAAAAATTGTTATCTTAGTCTGTGTTACGTCCTGTATATTGTCTAAGGCAAGTGAAGTGGCAAGAAGTTCCGCTGAATAGCTGATGGTGATTCTTGGCAATTTATTGCTAACAATATTATTATCAATCACAGCTGCTGCGCCAGTACCATTTGAAAAATTGAAAAACGCTCCACTTTTAATGCTTATGTGAGGCTTTTAATATTTATTATAATTCAAGTAACAGGCAGAAGTAATTATAATACAACGGTTAACGTACGGTTATTTCAATACGGTCGGCGATTTATTTTCGGGAAGTACACTACGGGGTAACAGATTTTTGTAACGTATTTTGTAAAATATTTCTGTATTACACTCTATAATAAAAGCGTGTTTCGCGCTAAAAATCCGGTCTTTTAAATTTGACGTGTTTTTTGGTATTTAGCTTCTTTAAGGGGGATCGATTTTGATGAAAACTCGCACAAAACCCCGTTTGCTTCAATAAAAATGTCGTGAAATAGCAGAACACTCCCGGAACACTGATTTTCGGTGAAATCCCCTCGAAGAAATGTTGCGTGAATAGGCTTTTAGATGCAATTCTTATTTATATTTTGACGAGACAAATCACATGATGTCTCTAGTTAAATATGTACAAAAAGGGAAGAAATTATTCTTTGTCGACTAAGAATAGGACACTCTCGACTTACTCACTCACACCTTATGACGAAACAAGACACACCTATCTGCCAATATTACAACACAAACATGACTATAAAACACTTAATAACGGAATGCAGACTTAGACAAAAAAAAAAAAATTTTTTACCTACGTTTGTAGTAGAGGAAGTACTTAGAAAAACAAATTATCATCAGACAGCAATTTGAGAATTTTCCCATGTCCTTTTTAAATATCTCTTAAACGGTATAGAAATTGTATCAAATGGAAGGTAGTCATTTGAACGACTCGCACAAAACCAACCATTACAGGAGAATTCACTCGACGATTTGGTTTGCTGAGCGTTTAACCTTTCCCATGTGTGTTTGTGTTTCAATGTGGATGGTCTTGACATTTCCATCTGGGACTTCTGCGGAATAAGGATGAGAGCAATATTGTTCTTGTTTTTTTTGTCGAACAATCTTTTTAATGTTGCCATGATTTGATATATTACGTTTTACTTGAATTAGCTCTTTGGTATCGGAATTTGGACAGGTGTGTTATGGCGTTTTGTATTGTTTAACTAATTTGTTTCTCTATCGATTATTTTACTTTTGTAATTGATGAAAGAGTTATAATTCAATTAGTATTTTTTATAACTTTCTATACATTGTGAGTTCTCTTGGACCTATTCCCAAGCCTTCGGTCGCCTTCAAATTCCCATGGTAAACCCCATTCTTCTTCACTTTCCAGCAGCCAAACCCAAAACGAAAGTAAAACTATAAGGAAATATACTATAGAAAGTATTTGAGCAGATTGATTTCTATTTGATTATGTAATATTACTATACAATTCAGTTTAGTAGTTTAATAGTAAATTTTGTACATTGTGAAAGCTTTGACAAATATAATTTTTATATTTCGTTTTAATTCCTCTAACATCTTTTTAGATCTTCAAAAAATATTTTATTTTAGCTACTGACATAAAAATTGCCTTGTGGTTTGCTTTGAAATGCTACAGTTGGAAAGATTACTTTTTCATTATCGCCAGCTTTGTGCTGGTTACGGGCCTTTTATAATACTAATCGCACACTTTTTCTAGATGGTCACTATTCAGATACTATCGACATTAGCTTAAATTCGGTTAAATAATGGGAAACGGTTCCGTCGTGTAGGTTGTATGGCGGTTGGTAAATACATATTATGTTTTTCGGGGTTTTCAACGCATATATTTCTAAGCATATGATATTTGGCACTTTGTGCAATTATTATTGTATACTATACATCCCTTTATCCACAATTACCTAGCGCATGCAAAGGCTTGGCCTGGAGATGACATTTCAAAAAAGTAACATCAATGATCCTGAAGTGGCTAACATTTAAAACTTCGTGCGATTACTATAGAAGAATTCGCCTGATGATTTGGTTTTCTGAAAGTTTAACATTTTCCATTTGTTTGTGTTTTAATGCGGTTGGGAAGATGAAGATCTACCAATATAGAGAGAGGTCAAGGGAGAAAAAAAAACAAAAACGTATTCTAGAACAGGTTAAAAATAAGAAAATTGTTTTTTCAATCTTGGCTAGACCGTAAAACACCTGCGTACCGACTCCAATTGTAATATATGTATTTAAGTCTTTAAGGCACGTGCGGGCTGGACATGCATAAACTAATAGGATAGGCACAGGTACTAGTAACAACCTTCGCAGTCCGCACAACTTAATAAATAACTTACTATTATTATTGAGGTTCCAAAGAATAAAATAACAAGGGTAGGTACATGCAAGGCAGACAAGAAGCGTGCAGTAAAATACGAAAAAAACTAATAATGCGAACTTAAACTAATAAAAATAGAAGTTATCCTTCCGAAGATATTTGCACTGTAATCATTAGTAATTGGCAGGAAGGTTGAGTCACTTTTCAGGGCTCGTTTTCCGGGTTGGTTTCAAATCGATTCTTTGCGGTCGGTCATCAGTTCAGTTGGTTAGTTCGTGCAGCTTGTAGATTACAAGAATATAGGGAAATAGGGGTTTTACTAGAGTTTGTAATCTTATTTAAGGTCAGGGCTATTATTTATGATTTTTTTTTTTTAATTTAAGGCGTGTCAACCGTTGGGGTCATTAACGCCAATTAATTTATTTTTGATAAATAAACAATAATATTTTAAAATTACACATTCATCATGACGCCTTTTAAATTCCAAATCATTCCGCTTGGCGACCTTACTGGAAATAGTTGCAGCTTCGTTTCTCAGGAACTTTGAAGAAAATTGTACTTTTCAGTACTTAATAGTCTCGGAAAACCAAGTGATACTGGCATTATAAAATGCTATAGATAGCCCGAACCTAGAAGCAGTTACGTCTTTAAAAAAAATAATAAAAATTACTCCTCATATGTGCCTTTGACAAGTAATTGAAAAATGCAATCCTTGAAGGTTTGACACGTTATTTGGGGATTTTGGGCTCAAGACCTAGAAAGAATATTCTACATTCAAGAAGAATATCGATCTGACAAATACACTGGGAAATTACCGGAACCAATCAGAAACTCAGAGGAGTCAATTTTTTATGCTTGAAATACATAAACAAGGTAATCGGCAGAAGACATCATCAAATGTAACCGCTATTGATGGCAGAATGCGACGTTTCTCAGGAATCGAGATTTCTAAAACAAATTTACGCTTTAGCCCTGGGAAAACTTTAAGCTTTTCACTCCTTTTAGTCATTTTCTCATCGCTCTAACGCTTATCAGAAATTTCTAGAAGATAGTTTTACCAAAAGCAGAGCTCCAAAAACCGCTGTCTTCTCCAAGTTTAAAATCACAGAGCGACAGTTTTTCCTAACACAACCGCTGCTAACCTCTGTCGAAATTTCTTACAACTCTTCGTTGCAAAAATAAAGATCAAGAATAAGCTGCAAAGGTAGGCAAAGACACCTGGAAATATATGCAATGTATTTAACCTTCTTCGAAAAACGTTTCGCTATCCAATTTCGTAAGTTTGACTATGTAGTCCGAAGCCTTTGGTTTGTGGTTCTGCACCATCCCGAATAATAATTAAATTGATATTGTTGGCCCCGACTTACTTTAAGAATTTAGTGGATGTAAATCATAAATATCTCGAAATCAGCTGAAAAATCGTTGTAACAGAAACGTGGCCAATCGTATGCTTAAAAAATCTTTGATGCGTGGTCATAAGGGCTTAAGTCATTTTTGAGCATTTGGAGGTCATGAGGTAATATTATAGCACAAAATCACAGCTACCGGTTAGTGCTAAGATCCTAAGCCAAACTTAAAAAATGGGTCAGCAGTACCAATTGATATAGCCTTCAAAGAAATATAACCGATCAACTGGAAATCATCTGAGAAGGAAGAAACGGTAACCCAAATTTCGAAAGTGTTGGATTCATTCCATTGGTGGGTGTTATCTAAATTTTCCAAATCACCACCATGATTTTTAACGATTTTTTAAAGATTTATAAAACTTGAAGACTCACTAAGGAACTTGATGACTTTTGTAAACCTCTTTGAAGTCTATTTCATCGCAAATGAAGAAAGTCGAATATGTAGAGCTTGCATCGTGAATTCTGAGTGAAGGAAGAGTTTGAGAATTATTTGCGAGTCCAATTAGATCCTACGCTTTCGGATGGGAATGTACTTTCGCTGAGAAAAGAAAAGCGCCGAGTATCCATCGGGATCCACAAGGAGGCTGGCGTAGGTGCAATTCACGGATGTTGACAAGTTAAAAATGGTATTTAACAAGATTATGGGCACGGTGAGGCTAAAGAGCAATCTGTTAATTCGTTTGGCATAAATTATCCTTAATGCCTGGTTTTCATGAGCTTAGTACTTATCCTCCTTCAGGCTTCCTCGCAGGGGCTTCATTCTTCTGGTCTCTCGACTTCTTTCTCCAGCGGTGTCGGATTCTTGGCAGTTATATTTCACCCACATCCCAATGGGCACCATCAGACGTTGGTCACACTTGCTTGAGGTAGGCAGGAGCTATATATGCATGTACCTGGCTTAGTGACAAGTGACAAGTACTTACTCACAAGTTAGTGTACAAGTAGCGTTCAGTACAGTCCGTCCAGTAATAAACACAACCGTTAATCATATGTGTAATACTCCTTTACCTAAAATATAAGAAGGAAAGTGCGGATTGTTCCACTGATCGAACTACATATATACAAATGAAGGGACTACAAATTGCTGTATAACCCAGTGGGCGAAAGTATGCACATTGTTCCTAGATGACCTGAAGGTACGCATTAGCTGCTCTGATTGTTGTGTTACAACGAGCATTAGCAGGTCGGAAAGTGGATAATTCAATAACGAAATTGGTTTCATAACCCTCGCTCTCCAAAGGTCTCAAGTCATGACGGATCAGGGGTGAAGGAAAGAGGCGAGGGTGTGGCAGCTTTCGTTCTAAGAAATATTGGGTCATGAGAACTCAAGGACGTTCCTCTGGGGAATGCCGAATGAAATGTTTTATCTTGGAATCGCTATCAATCGGAGTCTTGAAAATCGCAGAAATAGTTTTAATCCTGATCGGGCCCGGAGTGAATAACCGGCCATTGACATCGGATGCTGACTGGAAATGTTTCAGAACAAAAAATAGGTCGTTCAAATTTGTGTGTATGCAAAATATTTTCCTTTTCAAAACCAGACTTCCGTTTGGCATAAAGCAGGTTCTTCAGCCCAGAAATACTTTTTTTAAACAACGTGTAAGTCAAAGTTTAATATTCATATTTGCGCTTTATCTTGAAATAGGATTATGTTGATCTTGAAAATTGTCTCATGTTGATTCAACGTTAACTGTTCTTCCTTTTTTAAGCCCTTCGGAAGTGGAGCATTTAGTCCGATATTGAGAATTGAAGAGAGGCAGTTTTTCGTCAATAAAAATAAATACTTCATAAGGGCTTTTCTTTGCACGGTGATATAACGTTATGTTTTTTTTAATTGAAGTAATGATTTAACTTTTATATTTGTCTGTTCTCCATACATGGTCCGATTTTGATAAAACTAGTAAGAAATACTTCTTCTCAAATGAAAGTTCAAGCCAAATCCTCCATCGGAACACCGTTTTTCCCCGGCGAAATTTGTTCTAAAATAATCCTAACGCTTACAGTTTTGCGTTAATTGTTCCATATATTGTGGACCGTTTTCTTCAACTGATATGGTCTTATCGACAAGTAACCCACGACTAGTAACAGTTTTAGATATATTTAACAAAATATACGAGAGATTTGGAAATTGCTCATGTTTGTTGTAGAATTCTTTTCCTCAAACCTGACAACAATTTGTGTATCTTAGCTCGATTAAATGTGTGGAAGAATTTTCAAATTCCTTAGTCGTTTTTTCCCAGAACCTAAGGCGAGGTTTTTCTAGTTTTATTTCGAAAACGGCTAAACATATCGCGTATGAAAGCGTTTCATTCAATTCAGTACGAATAACTATAGAAGATGATATCTGAAAGCCCTTTGCCACGTATTTCCGGTTGTCATATCTTTTGATGGAGACCAAAACGTATGACGTCTCTTGCATTGGTTGGAGAAATGTAGGCGAGCCCTTTCGAGTACTAGATTATCAAGCCACCGTTGGGGCAGTACTAAATATAGTTAGTGGAATCTGAGTATTTATACTGAAGTTAACATTTTCGCTGCGGGTGTGATTACGGAAGGACACTAGCGATCCTACCCGCTTACGAGTGTCGTCCCTTCGGAAGGAAACTCCTCCATTACTCTTCCCTTTAGATTCATAAGTGGAGGGGATTCACTTTTACTGTAAAGATAGTTGCCTTCAGTATTGCTTGGGCTTTCCGACAGTGTTTTCCGTTTTCAAATCGGCTGACTGGAAGCTTTTTTATGAAAAAAATGTGTACATGAACAATTCAAACAAAAAAATGCACCCGATACTGAGGTATTCCCCGCAGCGAAAGTGTTAAGTAACATATTTTCCACTTATTGTTTGTGGTCGGATTGGACGTTTCCTCAACTCACATAGGATAATTTCATCTCCACTTACGAACCCATCAAATTATCCATTTTGCGTCAATATTGAATCTAATCGTGTACTTTATGCTTTTCGACATTTAGAATTGCTACAGTTGGTCGCTATATAATATATAATGCTATAAGGAGCGAGTTTCGTAATATATTCTCTAAAGGTTGGCTGTTGAGCGTTGCGATAGCTCACGACTCACCGCTACGGGGGCTCGACTTTCTACGGGGCGTGGTTGTTGTGGTTCCGTGAGCTACACCGTGCGGAATTCTATCCACCGTAAATAAACATTAAAAATGTGCGACTCTCAGGAACTACGTCATCTTAGTGAGTTTCCATAACCTTTCTATCCCGAGTGTCATTTGGAAACCTTGAAATAGAAACAGCAAAATATTAACTGTATTGCACAGTTGTTAGTGTGACGCACACTATCACTAAGCCAATAATCAGAATAAAATTACTGAACTATGATATTAAATGTCATAGTTATTACTAGGGAACGGATGTTATTGTATTTACATATTTTTTTTCTGATTCGTAAATTGTATGTGTTGATATAATTCTCCACGTTTTAAGTGCGTTTAAAGCATTTAAACAGTATTTTATTTAACATATTTTGTCATAACTCAATATTTATACATATTCTGCCATAAATACATATTTTTGATATATTTTTTATGTAATTTTTATTTTTAAATCAAAGAAATAAAAGAGAAATCGAGAAACAAAATAATACTTTACCCATTGAGTCTAGGTCACAATGTCCGAAGCAAAGGTGGCAGTTTATGAATGAAAAACAGTCATGTACAACTCAATGCTGACCATATACGGCTACAGCTTTCTTATCATTCCAAGGACAATTTTTTTTTTTTTTTTTGTTTCTGCATAGAATTTATTCTCCTTGAAATGACAATAAGCGTCCGGCCTATGAATAAGCCATCAATTGATTACATGAAATTTGTTTTATTGATTTTTTCCTCCCACAATGTATTTCTTATATTTCTCGTTTTCATCGATTTTCTTATGCTTCTTCATTTATTTATTTATTTTTTCTTTAGCCGTATAATCGGTTATTCAGAATCCTTATTGAATCCTTCAGGATAGAACGTCCGAGCGATTCGTTGTCGCATTTTAAAAACATTTTGGAGAAATGAAGGCATGGAACCTCTTGCACCAAAAACAAGGCCGATTACCTCCCAATATTTGATCTACATCAATACTAGATACAAAAGGCATTGCAATCATACAGGGAGTAATAAAGAAAATCAAGGTTTTAGAAAGAGATACTGGTAAAAAAATAAAGAGAATGTTAAAAGACTGTCTAGTTAAAAACCCTGGGTGGAAAGATATCCAGATTATTGGAGACATCCACAGATGTTTAAGCAAGTAGATGTTTAAGAGTTGAGTTGAATCCCATGGAGATTGCAGCCTTCAAATACACACCAGTCACTTCAATAGATGTTGAAGGATCATTCAGTCGCTTCAAAATTTATTGACATCAGCCCGGCGTCATTTTACTTTTGACAATTTAAAAATGCATGGTGCTGTAAACAATTTCCAAAATAATGTTCAACTGTACAAATTTTCAACTTCCCCCCCCCCTTTTATAATGAGTTTCTAATTTTTATTTATTTTTCAATATGTTATTGAGATTTAGTCATTTTGTACTATATATTTTCAAATTTTGTTCTTTCAATTTATGATAACCGAGTGCCTAGTTATTATTTATGCTTTTATTTTCAATTATATTGTATAGTGTTTTAGTTATTGATTAACTAAATATTTTCAATTTTTTATTACATATTTAAATAGAAATAGTTAAATATACATATTTTGAATTTTTTTTTACATGAACATCCGTTCCCCAGTTATGACACTACTTTTCCTTGTATTGGATTAAAATACATTCTTGAGTTGCGCAATAGAGACAATTTAATCTTTAATTAATCCTTTCGTTTGAAGTAAAAAAAAATAATAAGGTAAACCTCGTTTGCATGTAGACCACTATACCTAACAAGTTGAGCGCTGTTAGAAATAATAATTGGCCTAGATTTCTATTTGTTGTTCCTACGATAAGGACTGAAAAACTAATTAAACGCAGGAAAAATTCCTGTTTGACTTTTTTTTTTCAAATCAACGACCGGTGTTGTTGTGTAACACTATTTTTTTTTTACACCCGGAGATATCCGTGCAAGTGGGACCGCTAGACGAAAGTAGAACAGCTTCGAAAGGCGAGGGTTATATAATCTACTAGGGTCGACAATTTGTAGGAAAAATGGAATTACTGGTTCTGCATGTTGGCGTTAGGTTTATGGTGGATGTGATTGTACAAGGTGTGGTTCATTCAATAATAAGGCCCATACTATTTCTTCCATTTACAAATTGTAGTTCCTTATTTGCGCTATTTATATAAAAAAAATAAATAAATAAAAAACAGACAAAAAGAGCGGTTCAAATAAACGAAACCAACACCTACAAAGTTTTAAGAAGTTATTTCTCCGAATAACATCGCCTAATCAAAAATTTCTTGAGAACCTTTTTTGTAGAAAATTTAATAGGCTTTTGAATAGTTACTTTCCAATTACCACGATGTTATAACCGTTTTCGAGATATTTAATAAAACATACTGACAACCCAAAACTTTACTTTTCCATGAAGGATTAAGACAAAACTGTCCTATGACACTTAGGATAAAAACGGAAACGTACTAAGATGAAGCGGTTCCTGCGATGCAGACTTTTTTTGGGGTTAATCGAATAGAACGTGCAGAATCTTCGGCACTAACACAAATTAAGAATTTTTCTGAATTTGGACAGACAGATTTTAATTCCAAACGGGTTAAGGAAAAATATTTGGTTTTATCGCCAAAACAAGACTTAGAAATGGTACTCTTCCAAAATATCAGAAAGTGCTAAATTATAAAGATATTTGTAGATATTGTTATTTAAAGAATTATTATTTTATCAATTATGAATACCCGTGCTTCTTCACGGCAGATAAGTAGTTATTTTATTGCGTTTAATAATGTATCAGCAAAATTAACGCTACTTCATAATTTCGTACAGTTTATTATAGAATGGTTCCCGTCGTACTATAAGTTATTCATCAATTGATAAGTAATCAAAGTATAATGTTTCTTGACACTAGAGTGCTCCGGACACGCGTCAAAAAACAGATAACGTAGAGATAACCCGTTTTATATAATAATATAGAACGGGTCAATAATACATGGACATTGAAATTTAAAAAATGATGTTTCAAAGATGTAAAATAAACTCTATAAGGGACAAAATCAAAGTTTATTTCTAGTAATTCAAGGTCTAATACAGCTGTTATGTTATCGTCCTAGCGACGAATTCTGTAAGGCGAGCATGCTCTCTTTGAAACTAAAAATTCAAACCACTCTAAAAATACTTAAAAATTTGAATATCAAAAAACCTTTCCTTGCGAGTGTTTACATCCCAAAGGGAGTGCCCATGCAAAATTTCAAATTTTTCTGTCGAGTGGTTTGGGCTGGGCGATGATAGTCAGTGAGTAAGTGGTATTTGACAAATATGTATATAGTAGATTGCTTATCAATCTTAAGAAGAATCTTGTTGTTTTACAACAATTACTACAATGTTTATTTCATTTTTTTGCGGTCCATTCAAAGTTTACTGGAAACATGATATTCCACCTGGTCCGTTGTCAGGTCAAGGTTGCTTGTTGCGCCCGATAGAAAGTAGACCAGCTCCTTATGTCTGTCCGGTGAAATCGAAAGGTGTTTTACTATCGTTACTGCCGGACTAGTACACCGAACTAATGATATCTATAGATTATGTGTACAATCCACTCAAATATCTTGGAAAGACTATGTCACATAGAAAATGTGTCGTGAAAGATCCTCTAAAGCGTTATTTTTGTTTTTGTTTTGAAGAATTGTTTAACAACATACAGGTCTCAACAAAAATTATCCACATCCAGCAGGGATATGTACAAAGAAGATAATATCTTAATACATATATCCTGCATGATGCACAGTGGCACCAAACGAGCTTCGTGGCTAAAAAAATAAAAAGTCTCTGTTTTATTTTTGTTTCTGTTGTTATTAAATTACGTGTAAAGAAGTTAAATTTACGAAGAGTTACTATCCTTATATAAGTATTCTTCATAATGGAAGCACATTCCAACTCCGATAATTGTAGAAGCACAAACTTTATTTAAAGAATAATATATAAACTATTTCTATAAAAAAATTAATAGCAGTGATAATATTTCCGCATCTTATTTAATTCATTAATATTATTCCAAATAATCTCATTGTTTTTTATTTGTTTTCTTTGTTCATTTACGGCGCACCGACATGTGGACTCCTTTGGGGCATGGAGATTGGCGCAATGAGGAATTTTCTCATTGAGCCGTGAGATGAGAATATTCCTGCCTCTGGTTGGACCCGAACCCACCATCTCCCGCATGAGAATCTAAGGCTTTAGCCACTAGACCACGGGGAGACCCTAATCTCATTGTTGAATTAAGATAAATTTTATTTTAAAGATAGGATTTGAAGGTTTAATTTCAATGATATCAGTGCGCTGACATTACGTTGAGATGAAACACGAGATGTTATTTTATGTTCAATTGTGAAAAACCTTCACCCCAAACCGCCACTTTGGAATATCCGAAACCAAACTTCATCCCAAACCGCCACTTTGGAATATCCGAAACCAAACTTCACCCCAAACCGCCACTTTGGAATATCCGAAACCAAACTTCACCCCAAACCGCCACTTTGGAATATCCGAAACCAAACTTCACCCCAAACCGCCACTTTGGAATATCCGAAACCAAACTTCAAGTCATTTTCTCTAAAATAGTCAACAATATTTCGTTTAAAGTGTTATGCATAGATTTTCTTCTATAACTTCATTAGGGATTGAAAGCTGCATCAAGTGAGTATCAGTCCGGCAAGCTAAGCATACTATCTTTAGGAGACTCTCGATAAATTGTAGACTTTTATAAATTGCAATAAATGTATGGATCGTTATTTATAGTACCAATGAGTCAGGCGACCTTGCTAAGTGTTCTAGCCTACAGAGGAACCCCTTCAGGTGCGTGGCTAGGATGTATGTGAAAGGCAAGGTTGTTTAAGATGAAGCATCGTACTGGATCGCCTTGAAAACATAGTTTTGTGTTTTATTTTTAATAATGTTTGCACACCCCGTTAGTCATGGTAGAAGAAGAAGAAAACTTCCAATATATTTTAATTTATTAAAGAGTTCACAATGTGATGATCTGCACTTTAAGTCTATGTGCGAACTAAGTTAACAATTATACAGAACCACATAAACATAACATACTGATGTGAACAAGAGAATTATACAAAATTGGGAAGATTACTTATAAAATAGTAAAGTTTAGTATACAAAAAAAAGTAATAAAAAAATACAGGAATAATATATAATATTTATTGGTCTTCTGGCCAACCAGTCTTATCAATGCTTCAATAGAATGATTGTCATACTGGTATAGAGTGCCTCATAATTTTTTGTTGTAAGTTGGTGCTTGATAATTTGGACTTCATGAGGATGGTCTTGGAAATAATATTTGAAATGCGTGGGAAGAAAATAATTTGAAGAAATAAAACGAAATTTTATCAGTTAGGAAATTAAATGTCCGTCACGCTTGGGTATTGAGAAACGATTGATTCAGTTGAAACCTATTCCAGATGTGACATTCATCTAATCAAAGATATTTATTTTTGGTTGCGTTTGAAGTTAAGGAAGTATTAGAAAAAAAAATCACTAACAGACATGAAAAGGTTTGGGATCTTCGTTTACTTCCTTAAATATTTCAGAAATGGTTGGGAAATCATGATGAGTGGAAGGTGACCATTCGGAAGCTTACTAGAATGTCTAACGACATTTAGGGGGAAGGCCTTGAGGTTTGTATTATTGCAACTAACTATCCAACGCCTGTCCAGATAGACGAAAAAGTTCAATTCCGCATGCTCGAAATTTTGAGGCAAAAATTCCTGACGGTTCCACCAATTGCAAACTCCCATTTCACTGATTATGTCTCGTTTAGGACTAGGGACGCTCTGAGAGGGCAGACAAAGGAAATGGTGTCTAATATTTATCAATACTTCGCCAAATTTACGACTAAAAACGGTTTAAACCTCCTAGTGATAGGATTATAACAGAGATAATTTTACTACACTCATCCGAAGTTTGTATTAGCAGGGCTTGTGGTCCATAATTGTGTACCGAAACGCAGAAAACGGGACCTTTCTCTGTCAAGTCCTTGAACGACCTCTCTTCTGAGCCTGGATCCTGTTCCCATTCTGATCTAGTCAGCGTTTCGGGTTTCACTGCAGTTAGAAAGTTACGTACGAACGACTGCATTTAACTGCACCGGACTGCATTCCAGTCAGAAGAAATGTGTGCTAACTTTCGTCCGTGATAAAATAAAATGTTCGGAAATGGTTAACCAGTAAATTTTATTGGTTTTATTTCTTAGTAACAAAAAAAAAAAAGTTCAAGAGAAACTTATCTCCCACTTGCATTCAATTCAAAACTTAATATTTTATCTTAATAAGATGTTCTACTTGTGTTGCAGTAAAATTACAGCGGATGGGGAAAAAGCATTTAATTGCATCTCCACAGCTTTCACTTTAGTCTCCTGTTAAATTATCAAGATAAAGATAATAGTAACACACGCAAGAAGACTCTCACAAGATAGGGCTGGGAAAATGCAGCGAACCTGTTCCTGTGGTGCACTTGTTGCACTGTATGGTGAGGTATAAATGCATTTCTAGTACTTTCACACTAGTTGTGATACTAGTGAAAATGTATTTATTTTTATGCATTTCCACCACTTAATGTTACTCATTCAATAATCGCATATTTCATAAATTGGATATTTTTAGTTATGGCTACTTTCAGATTGCCTCGAAAGAGAAGTGAAATCCCTGCAAGATCCTGATATCATTGAGCGATTGAATTATTTTTTCAGAAAACTGTTGCTCACACCTCAAAAACGTATTTTAAATTCTTTGTTTTACATCGAGAATGAGTAATTTGGATCTATGACCGTGTTGTAAAAGAACATAAATACCTAAAATTGCATTATTTTAGACATATTTTGATTTACTTCAGTTACTACCCAAGAAGTCTTGTTTTTTCTAATTTTATTGAAAACGGTTACGATGTGGCATTGAAAATGGGTTTATTAGATTCCCGACGTCACATTACCTATGCCAAGTTTATGTGAAAGGCTATAAGCACTAAATAATAATCGCTACGATTATGTCCGCGCGAATTTCTTTTAAAAAAAACAGTTTTCCGATACACGGATTAATCTTCATTTTTTTTTTTTTTTTTTTTTTTTTTTTGATAAAAAGTCTTTTTTTCAAGAAATGGAGTCAAAATCGGGGCAGTTTTGGAGGCTGCTATTACGCGAACAGTCATAAGGACTACACCATAGGCGGGTTTCCTTCCTAAAAGTGTTAAAACGCAAATAAGACTTTTGGAATTTGGACTGTTTATTCACATGGATATTTATTAGAATATTATTATAAAGCCGAGAAAATGAGGAGTTACACTTGAATCCTTAGAAGATATTTATTACCATAAATGACAATAAAATCTTGATTTAATTGAAACTAAAACAGGAAATAGTTCGTTGTAAGATTTGGTTTACTTTCCAATGAATACATCCAATTTCTCGCATATCACTGACGATAAAAGATTACAAACGGACAAGACTTTTAAATGCTAGGAATCTGCAGAGATGAAAAGATACCGGCCTGAATAGATGTCGTTCCACTTATAATCCTGCGTTAAAGGACGGACACATTCCGACGTGATATTGGCCTTGTAAGGTCTTACTTGAATCACTTAACAGGAATGGATTCACTTAGGAAGGATAAAATGTGTCTGAATCACTTAGGATTTAATGCTTTTGTGTAAGACACTTATTTTGCATCGTATCAGTAACAGGAAACTAATTATTGGTTTATTTATTTTTATGTTATTCTATGCATGTTATTACTAACATCTTTGCTTATACAATTATTTTTATTAAATATTTTCCTTTTAAAATATTGAAATAAAAAAAACAACGAAAAAACTTGAAATATTTATTTTATCCGTATTATAAAAACATCTGCTCTGCAAAGATGGCGCGTATCTGGTAATGACGTGTGTGACATCTTAGTTTGACTGAATTATATTAATAAATTGTTTAAATAAAACAAGGTCTTAATGATAAAATCATTGCTAATGTATGTAACGTAGTAAAAACCAAAAGGAATAAACAGATTTTAAAAATTAATAGTTATACAAAAAATTATGGCACTCGTTTCAGTTGTAGGTTTTATTTTATTATTTAATACCTAAATTTTGATGTTTTCTTTATTTGTGGTGGTTTGAGTGTCTGTATGGGGAAGGTGAGATGGTCGGAAATCTTCTAATAAGTTCATTTATGCACCAAACGTGGTTGCACATTAGAATTAGATAATTCTTGCCCATGCGCCACACTAGGGAGATAGTGTGGTCGGTATTATACTCCGGCCGCCTGCAGTTACCTATTAAACTAACTAAAGGGTTGGTGGTCAACATCGAAATTCTTAATTATCAACTTTCTATTATGAATTGGAGTTAAAAAAAATAATTATACAAAATAATAATTTAAACAATTGAATACATTTTAAGTATTTTATGCGTTTTTAATACAAATTTCATTATTTGCTGATGTATTGTATAATTATAAATTGGGCAGTTGAATGTGGTCAATGCTTTTGCATAGTTCTGTTTTCCCTGTTAAATGTTTTGTTAGATTTTTGTAGGCTGTCGTTCGTGTTAGCTGTGGCCTGTAAGACAATTGTGTACAAACAGAAAACGAAAATCGGTTTAATTTGGGTGGAACGCAACAATACTGTTATCCAAGAGGCAGGTTGGCCAACCCTCTATCCTTTATCATCTCTTTTCCGTGATGCCCCCGAGGGGTGATAAGAAAAACGTGACCTCGTAAAATATTCCAAACAAGGGGGATCGTAGCACCTCTGTAAAAATATGTATATTTGTCAATCCCATCTGCTTTTTTTTATTTTTTATTGATTATTTAAAATGCGTTGTTGAAATTTATCTTGACTACATATTGGTCATTCTCCAGTTAGACATGCGCACAACGAACTACTGACCGTAAATGAGATACAGAGGATGAGAACAATTTCACGTACCAATAATCTTGGTACATTGGACCGCTGGAGGCCAAATAATGAACAGAACATTTTAACCGCATATAAAACATTTTTTTTTTTTTTTATTCTTTCATTTTTTGTAAGTATTATTTTTATTAATGATTATAAGTTCCGAATACATCTTATAATCTTTTATTGCTATTACAATTTTGATTAAAGCTGACGTTTCTATATAGATCTGTCAATTTGCTAAGCGCCTTGGTTGCTCTGAAGCAATAAAACCAAAAAAAAAAAAAAAAAAAAAAAAAAAAAAAAAAACAAGTGTAGTTTATATTTAAATTCTTTTGAATCATCCTATAACTTCATATATAATAACAATTATACAAAAATAATTCCTAAAAAAATTAATAAACTAAATATTATTACTTTTTTACATTAACCAAGCCTAAAAATTCAACTCATTTTTGATGAATATTTATTTAGACCAACTCATTTTACAATGTAGAAATCAAGAATGTAAAATTCCGCACTTGATTGTTACCCCAGGAAAAAAATAAAATAAAAAGTATACTAGGAAGCTTTTTAACAGAAAATCACTAACGATATGATGTTCGCCGAAAAAACAGTTTTCCAGTGTGCGGATTTTGTTGCTTTAAAATTTGACTTTTCATCAAAATCGTTTGCCAAGTTGACATAAAGTTGGTTTTTCTGGCGATAGTCGGCTGTTATGCTCTGCATCATTTAGTTTGGATTATTTATTTTTATTTTATTTTATTCTTGTACTTCAAAATAAATAATGTTAAAAAAAAAACAACGTTAAAAAAATAATTTGTAGATAAAAAAAATTAAAGCATAAGTACTAGAACCTTAAAAAAATACATAAAATAAAAACAAAAGTAGGTTAATATATTAAACTTTATTTTGGAAACATTTGTGTTTGATCTTGTGAGTACTCTAAAGAACATAAAAAGTAACAATCCCCTGCAATGATTGTGTTCCATGAAGAACGTTGACGCACGTATTTTACGTTCACTCGTATCCTTGAGCAACCGTCCGGAACACGCTTCCCGTGAGAATCGAACCCCGGACAACACGTTCTTCGGATTAACGTTCTCTAAATGTCCTCAAGACACACCTACATGCGGCCTGGGAAAGGCCTTACGTTCACCGGAGTAGGTCGTTTCTGTAATGCACCAACATTGCACATAATGGTGCACCCCTATGAAGGTCTGGTTCCCATGATCCCGCGGAGAAGTTAAGGTCGAAGATCAGGCCGCAATTTTATGGACAATTGTAGAAAGAAATATTGACATCCCTGATCGACTCTATTGTAGGCCCATTTCCATCAAAAACCGCATTCCATTGCAAGATTGATCTGTATTTCATAAACTACATTGCTTCCCACAGGGGAAAGTTTTCTGCATCCTATTAAAAACGTTTCTTTTTTTTTTTTTTTTTTTTTTTTTTTTTTTTTTTTTTCACGCATGAGCGTCGGTACCTTATATTTTTTATTAATGTTTCGTGAAAAATTTAAACACCCACTCCAATGAAATATCAAATAAAAGCAATATTATAGGTAACACAATGTACAATGTACTTAATCCGCCGTCTCAACTTAATTTTCATTTAGGTATTTACTTCGTTTTACTGAAATATCTTAATGTTTTTAAGAACGAAAAAAGTTATTTCATATGTTTACTCGTTTAAAAGTAACAAATTTCAAATTAATGAATTTATTTTTAAATACATATAATTTATTTTATCAATTTCATTTCTTTGTTTATCTTCTTTTCTTAAATTTTTCACTATTTATTTATTAACATTGTTATTAGGAATAGCTTATTATCCGTAATTTTTTATATACACATACTATGAATGTTAAATTATTATAACGAATAATTATTTATTTATTGATAAGGCTTCGCAACTTTGGCAAATCGCCTGTTCAATTGTTACATATTAACAAATTGTCAAGTTATTTTCATACAAATGTGATTTTCTGATTCTAAAATGCACTAGGGAACAAAAGTTATGCGAAAATAATGTATATATATATATATATATATATATATATATATATATATATATATATATATAAATATATAAATAAATATATAAATAAATAAAACGAAGTGGCAACAAAATGTTTTGGGCGTAGCTTATATATATATATATATATATATATATATATATATATATATATATATATATATATTCATTCATTTATTTATGTAATATCGAATTTTGTTGATTTGCGAGTATGTTAAATTTTGTTGTAGATATATTAGTATAGTGTTTATGTGTATACTGTCAAGTGTGAGTAGCTCCTGGTATGTCTAGATGATTACGTTGTCTGCATTCTGTCAATATGTGTTTTACTGTAAGTGTTGTGTTGCAGTATTTACAAACTGGTCTGTCCTTTCTGTCCATAAGGTAGGAATGTGTCAGGAAAGTATGTCCAATACGTAGTCTTGTTAATATTACTTGTTCTCGTCTTGTCAGGGTACTTTTATTCGTCAATCATTATTTATACCTTGTAGTGCTGTGAGCGGAGCAAGGTTGGTTTTATTGTGCACATAAATAAATAAAATAAGAACGAAACCGACAATTTCGAAATTTAAGCACAGATTTCAACGAATGTGATCGTTCTATTAAAAATTTACTGTAGAATTAAAAATCATTTGGAACTTATTTAGGCTTTCATATAGAATTTACACTTACACCGATTTCTTAACCGGTTTCGAGATATTTTAAAAAAAAATACCAAATTCTAAAGATTATTCCGGTTGATCTATTTTTTCCCCTTTATATAAATGACCTCGAAAATGGTTTCATTTAATTCCGTACGTACAATGATCTACATAAAAAAAGAGCTCCTGGAAGCCTTTGATTGCAAAACTGCTCTAATAGCCCCAAAAACAAAAACAGTACTCCGAGGATGGATTCAAAACTTGAGGTTGGAAAATTATATCCACATTCGCCAATTCATTTGTTTTAGAGAATAGATTAAAGTAAAAAATACAATCGTTGAAGAATAATTTATATTTCGTCAAGCAAATTTAAAAATATGTTTACGTTTTCAAGTACTCGAGCATTATAAATTTTTCACACCAAAAATAATTACAGATTTAAAATCAGCACCACAAGAAACCCATACGTGGTAAATATCATGGAAAAATAAAAATAATTATTGTTCCCCGTCCGGAGGAGCCTAAAAATTTGTAAGCTAAACATTTTTAGCCTTAAGATAATCCGATTTTTACGTTCTGGGGCTCTTTATATATATATAAAAAACCATATAAATAAATATTGTTTTATCTCAGAAGGTACTTGTAAGAAATGGTTGGGTAAAAAGCCTAATTCATATCAGGTTTCAGATGATTTTCTGTCTGAAGAACATCAATTTTATTTTATTTCTCAGCTCCTAAGGCCCATTGGACGAAACGCTGAGACACGTGTCTACTATTTTTTTATACAGATTCACCAAAGAAAAAGAAATGGCCAAGGTCGGTGACCCTTATAAGTAATAAACATAATTTGTTAAACTACTTAATATTTTTAATAAATTAATTAAAATTCCTGAAGTATTATGGCATTGTCAAGGAGGTTTTGTTCAAGTGGGTCAATAGTTCAACAACTTTTAATTTATCCAGAATGTATCAATGTTACTTTGAAAGTTTGCAAAACGCGGGGAAGGATGTTTGAGACACTCTGTCGTTTTCGAGCTCACAGAACCAAAATTATACTACATACAACTTTACTAACATCTGATAATGATTAAAGTATAATGCTAGTGGTTAAGAAGAACTAATTCTCCTAGCCTGTTTGAAAAGGTTGACTGTATCACGAAACTTGTTGCATGTTCCAGTATCGGCACACCTGCTGGAAAGTGAATGCCCTTGAAGACCAGTTGATCCATTCACAAGAAAATAATCTCTTGTTCGTTTTAAGGTAGCCAAGAGATAAGCCAAAATCATACTTTGATGACATTGATACTTTTATTGGTACAATAGGCTATGAAGAACTTTGAAAAATAACCTAATATATTTCATTGCATTATAATTTTTATTTTTATCCTCAAAAGTTTGTTTTGGATATTGTATTCCATTCATCTACGTTAATCTATCATTTATTTTCGCAAAGTTTAATTTCTTCATATGTATATTCTATATAGGTAGTCGCCATGATCTCTTGTTTAAAACAGACATAGTTCTGCTATGGTAAATATGGCCGTATTTTATCTATTATTTTAGCTGTTTTAATGGACATGTTTTAAATCTGTTTTTTTATTTATATTTGCTGTTGAATTTTCAATTATATAATTATTTGCTTTAATATTTCTTTTCATGTGTTCCTAAATTAAAAGAACGATCTTTTAAAAACTCACCAATAATCAATAAACATATTTATTAGAACAGATAACATGTCAGTATTACGCCTGAATCGAACCAGAAAGCATGACGAGATGACAATTTGATAAAACGTAAATTGATTAAGGTTAGGGAAAAAGGATATATTTTGTAAACATATTTATTTCGAGATTTATAAAAATAATAATGTTGTATAGAAAGGCCCTGAAGATGAATGAAGCAAAGCATGAAACATTTCGGGCGAAATATTTCAAATAAAGTAGTCAATGTAAACGAATGGGCTATTACTTTATCGATCATCTGCCATAGAAAGAAATAAGAATAAGAGAAGAATATGACGCTAATAGCCAAATAGTTGATGCGCCGTAAAAAAAAAAAAAAAAAAAAAAAAAAAAGGAGAAAAATATATATTGCGCCATCCTGAAGAATATATATATATATATATATATATATATATATATATAAACTTGTGAACTAATAGAAGATGCATTTAACTTAGCACTGTGGTTATATTAATTATCTACTTGCGTAAAAATTGCGTCTATTTTGGGTTATGTTCCAAAAATAATTAAATAATTCAAGGTGCATCATTTTTAGTCCGCTTATTTACATAGAAAAGGATTCATTTTTGCAACGAGATTATTACATCTAACGATAAAAAAAATTTCGTCATGTAGGGGTGCTTCCAAGATATGTTTTCTTTTAAAATAGTTTGTTGGCTGTTCGTATGCTTATATTATTTGCGATTCTATTTCCCGCATCTAAATACACATAAACGTAAATAAAAATAGACCTGGACCCCTATAAAAACACTGCAAAAATTTATTTCTTAAAAAATGAATTTTTTAAAATTTTCTAACCATTCAAAAGCTTCTGAAGTTTCCAAAAGTCTAAATATTATGAAGAATGAATATTTTATGGCAATTAATGAATCGTTCTTATGGAATATATCGAAAACAGAAAATATTTTAATGTTTCAGTGTCACTAAAATATTTTAGAAAATCCGGTAAATATTCGTTCAATCGTAAATCCAAAATAAATTTTATATGGTATAATTTTATTATAAAAGATTTATGACTTCGAATGTTATTCAAATTTTGAAACTTTGTATATTCGGTTTATTTTAACAGGAAATATTTTCTACACTAATTGTATTGTACATTTGTAAAAACATAAATGATCTAAAAGTGTTTTATTGTTTTTTATTAAAATCGTATAATAAAAAGTAAAAAGAAAAAAATCAATACTAAATGAAATTTTAACTTCCTAATTATGAATCAGTTTAGCTTATTAAGATAATAAAATGACTGCCGATTAATTTAATAATTGTATACAAAATAAAGAAAGAATAAATAAAATTTATTTTAGGCTATTTTTTTTTAGTTTATAATTTTTACCTTCCTTTTTCGCTATCCTATTTACAAGTTTAACACTTTTGTAGAGATGATTGGACACATCCAGATATTCAATATGAATAACATGTGGCTTATACTTTAATTATAAGTAGTTTTAATTATTGACTTACTGCGAAGACTTTCAGCTTATAAAAAAAATTAAATTTTTCACCGGTTCCTTTGAGTAAGGTTAGTATAGCCTACACTTCCACGTAGGTAACCGAATTCTTTGGCTTTCAAGTATCCAAGCCTTCCGAAGTCATAAACGCAAGTATGGATAGTGAGTAATAAATATAATTAGTGTAAGTATTGACTTACTAATAATAGTACTGGCTTCATGCCTGCTCACTGGACACTGCACAAGTAGTCTGTAGTCTCAAGTCAAGAAGGCTTTATAACTTCAGGGGTGGGAGCTACCCCCACCGCCGGGACCGCCCCTCTCTCTCTCTCTAATTCCCTCCAAAAATCACCCGCCAAAACGGATTCTGTTCTTGTCAATATAGCACTCTCACTCAAGGTCGTACAAAAAACATTTATTCAGCCATACGAACTTTTCTTAAAATAAATTTTAAATAAAGTCAACTCTCGGGTCAATCTTCAAGAAACTGAAAAATTGTTCGACTTACCTACATTTAAAATGTAGGGAAAAATTAACAATAAATACGAATTAAGGCCATCTTAGTGAAGTTTTCTCAAACACATGTTGTTTGTGCGTAAATATAAAGCCAATTGCCAAGAACTATATATATATATCGATGGCCTAGAATGAAAACCTCGTATCTAAAAAAAAAACTTTAATAACTTTTATACGTCATTAGACGGATAAGATTCTATTTGACAATCCTTGAGAGTCAACGAAATTCTTTCTTACGCGTCGTGGACTATATCTACGAAGAAGCGAACCTTGCAGGCTTCTCAGTAACCATAATATCCATCTAATTAGGTATAAAAGTTGATTATTTTTATTTTTGAGATACGAGGTTTTCATTCTAGGCCATCGTTATATATATATATACATATATTCCTCTTCTTTTAAAAAGGCCTTATAGGTCACAAAATTGCTTCAACGTTTCTTTTAAACCATTTTAAGTGCAAGTAATCCATCTATTGCAAGAATTATTATTCTCTACCTGGCAGAGAGGTCGTTTACATGAATTCAATGGGATATGAAGGCCATTGTTGCTAAAAAATTAAAAAAAAAAAAGGTTTAAACGGTGGCGCTAATGACCCTAGCAGTCGAAGCGCCTTAATAGAAATATTTAAAAAAAAACAAGGTTTATATTAAACTAGGCTCTTACTCATTGTAATAGGAATCTATTTGGTATTAAATGCTGAAAATACAGCTTGTTATATCATTTCGGAATCTCAATGAAACAGGCATGTTTTTGCTTAATTTGGCCTTCAGGTCATAATTTTTTTTGTATACACTACGTTAGGTTAAACTTAGGAAACAAATAAGCAAAATATGAAATTGGAGTTAGATCTTTGTTTAAAAAAAGAAACTATGCATGAGACCCACAAATCATGGTGTACATTCGATAGCAAATTTATCCAGGAATACTATCCAAAAAACAGAGTGAAAAAATTCCTTCATTTGGAGTCGTGACACCAAAACGAGTGGCAAAGGATGTATATTTTTGATATTTTCGAAAATGTCGAAAGCAGAAGGATTTTTACTAAACATAAAACATATTTTTCTGAACCGCCACAATGACCTCTGCCCGCAGGTATTATATTATCCATTCATTACGCCACATCCTGTACAAACATAAATTTAAAAATTTAAATAAATAAAGGTCGATTCACGCTAGACCGGGTCGGGTCCGAGCCGGGCCACGGCCGGGGCCCGGCCGGGACGCGGTGAGGCAATCAAACATGCAAAAAAAAGTCCGACTCGCAGGAACTGCGTCATCTTAGCGCGGTTACGTACATCTCGAAGAAATGGAATAAATTAGCATCACAAATCACAGGAAACTGACTGTAGCCAACTTACACAGAAGTGGATAATTCTTAATCTGTATAAGTCAATACAATTAAGTACTGAAAACGTACTTACTCTTTCACTACTGCTGAGAAGGCTCTTCTAAACAACCAAAAATTCGTTGTCATTTTATGTATCTTGTTTTACTAGCAAATTCGTCTTACTGTTATAATCAACTGTAAATATGTGATTCATGGCGAATAAAATTCCATTCTGTCGTGGATTAAATCTTTCTATAAGATAAGAAATAACGATAACTTCAGTTGGAGGCTATGAGGAAGGTTATATAGACTGCAGAATTCAAAACAAACTACGTCATCATGATTAGCCACAGCCATCTTGATTACCACAGCCACTCCAGACTTATTATTACCTATACCTTTCACTGTTTCTTAGCTTATTTTACTACTATACTAATTTTGCTGATAAATGCAATTTAAAACAAGAAAAAAACAATTAAAAAGTGAGATAAACAAAGAGAAAACCCCTTTCAAAACAACAAAACAAACATTTTTTAAGTTTTAAGCGCTTATATCTCTGATTGACGTTGCCCCATCCAATATTGCTTCAGAACCTTTTTGGTAGAGAATTTAGTAAGCATTCGAATGGTTACCTCCCACTTAGCACGATTTCCCAACCGTTATCGAGATATTTACGAAAAATGTATGAAGATCCGAAAACTTTTCATGTCTATTAATAAAATATTTTTTTCTCATACTTCCTTAACTCCAAATATAACCAAAATCTAAACATCTTAGTTGGAATTAATTTCCAAGTTGTAGAAAATATTTCAATTGAATCCCGCTATTCTAAGTACTCACAAAAATATAATGACTTACAAAAACATTGATTCCACTTTTCTCAGGAACGGTTGCAGATATCGCCTTATAAATGGTTTCATCCGTTTTCGTATGTTAAGAAACCTATAAAACAAGTATCTGCAAGCATATAAACACAAAAACGTAAGCGTTACGATTTTTTTTGCGCGAATTTCGCCCCAAACACTATCTTTTAGTGGGCGGATTCTAGTGGTTAACGAACTTGACCTTTCAAATTAGACGACAGATTTTTGTACCAAATTTCGTTAAAATCGGACCATTTTTGAGCTTGCTAGAGGGCGAAAAGACAAGCATATATATATATATATATATATACAAATTTGGGCCACCTATATTTTCGTGATCTATAGGGTCTGAAACGTGAAAGTTTCTAGTCAGCACTTCCGGATCGCGTCATGAGGTCAACCTCATAAGCGGGTTCTCCCTATGGAGATAGGGAGTAACCGCGCTAAAACACGGACTCGGCCGGGTGTAGTGTGAACGAGTCCATTGAAAATGCTGGTGAGATTGTTTCACCGTGTCCCGGCCGTGGCTCGGCCCGATCCCGACACGGTCTAGCGTGAATCAGCCTTTATTTTTTCCTTCATTTATGGGTGACAAATCGTTGACATTTTTATTACTGCCAGATCATTATATTGTGATCCAGTAATTAATTAATTTATACCTCAATATTTAATACATTATTTTAATTGTTTAAAAATAGCATCTTAATGAAGATAACGAGTTAGGTATGTTGATTCTAAAAGAAGTAGACTGATTCTTAAAACTAGTTTGCTCCAGTTACCAAAGCTGTGTAACAAATTTGCTAATAATATTAGGCATCAAATGTATTCTTTATTTTTAATTGCTTCACATGTAGGGCGGTAAGCAGCTGATTAGAACGTTAGAGTTACATAATATTACTTACAGAGTAGATTTCATAATTTTCTAATAGGTGATTTTTGTTTGACTTCTCATCACCTCAACGGCTAATTATTATATCTTCAGTTAGGCAGATAAGTAGTTATTATATTACATTAAATGATTTATCATCAAAATTAACGATACTGCATAAGTTTGTGCAGTTTATTATAGCACGGTCCCCGTCATAATATAAGTTATTCATCAATTCAAGTATCAAAGTATAATGTTTCATGACACTGGGGTGCTCCGGACCAGTGTCAAGAAACAGATAACCTAGAGATAACCCGTTATTTATAGGTTACCAGTAACAGGAGTTTAATCAGTACAGGTTACAATTGGTTGTCAATAATAAATGTACATTAAACATTTATGTTTCCAAGATGTCATTTGGAAACACCCATTATATTTGCGAGCATTAACAAGAAAAGGAAACCGTGTAACGTATATCAAATTGATTGTGCAATGTGTGATAAGGTGTTGGTAGGAGAATCGGGACAACTATTAAAAAAGAGAATTAAACAACACGCCAAAAACCTTGACGAGACTGACAACAAGACTGAATTCGTGGATCATGCGATACAAGATAGCCACACATTTAACTTTGACACAGTAAAGGTATTAGATAAAGAGAAAAAACCCATAAAACGAAAAATAAAGGAAAATATACACATAATTAAAAATAGGAAAAAGGCCGTTAACAAAAAAAAAACAGATTTTAAATTCCTCGATAAAATATTTTTTAATTGAATAAAAAAGACTACATAAAATGAATTATTTTATAAAATGACAAAAACTTATTTTGGAAAATCGACATTTACCTTAAAACTATCGATTTTAAACAGCTGATACCTAGTAGATATGATTGATCTTATCAGTCCAGACATAGCCCTACCTGCGGAAGGTTCTCTAATGGATAGGCTGTAACCATATTTTATTTTATTTAGTTTAAGTGCTCCAGAAGAGGCGTCATGACGACGTGAAACATGTAGAGCGTAATAAAAGAGTAGAGAAGAAAGTAAGTGCTATTATAAATTTGACCTTTTGCCACAGATGAATATCTTATAATTAACAAGTGTTCTGACTGGGGATGCTGATGGGTGAGGAGGCTGGGCAAGGGTTTGGGACATTATCACCTCGAATGGACCATCATCAGGTATAGCGTAAACTCTATGATGGACAAAATCACAATTTATTTCTTAATTCTAGGTCTGTCATCATTGTTGAAATGAACCGAAATAAAAAAAAAATATTATGAAATAGATACAGTACAGTAACAGCTGTTCTCTTATCGTCCTAGCTACGCATGCTGCCTAGGCGTGCATGCTCTCTTTAAAAGCAACTAAATATTCAAACCCCTCTAAATATACTTAAAAATTGGAATATCAGAAAAACCTTTCTTAGTGAGTGTTTAATCCTAAAAGGAGAGTTCATGCAAAATTTCAAATTTTTGTCTAGTGGTTTAGGCTAGGCGAGTTAGAGAGCGAGTGGTATTTGACAAATATATAGTAGATTGGATGATTTGTTAGTGTGGTTCCTTGTAATGCGAAGTTTATTATATATAAAAAAAAATAAAATCAGTCCCGTAAGAGGCCACGAGAGCCCTGAGGGGCAGATACTATAGAGGTATCTGATTCATGACCATACGGCACACTAGGGAGATAGTGTGGTCAGTACTATGCTCCGGCCGCCTGATTTTCCCCTTGGCTGCTTCGACTACTAGAGTCATTAGCACCCAAGGTACCCATTATTAAATTAATTAAAGGCTGGGTCGGCCTATGGACGGTCAGGGAGGCCGAATTCAACCCATGAACGAAGACACAAGAAGAAAAAATCTTTAGTGCTTGCTCGGGATTTGAACTCAGGCCTCCAACTTATTAGTCCAGTGCTCTACCACTGAGCTAACCTCGCCCCTGTTTATTATATATATATATATATATATATATATATATATATATATATATATATATATATATATTCCACTTGTTCTTTTTTCTTTATTTGGCAGAGGGTCTATGAAGCACAACACGATTTGTTTTGTTCAACTATTTTATTTTATCTATTTTGCCCGACATGTTTCGTGCCTTAATTCGCACCTCTTCAGGGGCTTTCCTTATCGGGAAGTCCTCTCGTCATGTGTACTGGCTTGAATCAGGCGTAATGATAATAATTACGCCTGATTCACATGACGAGAGGACTTACCGATAAGGAAAGCTCATGAAGAGGTGCGAATTAAGGCACGAAACATGTCGGGCAAAATAGATAAAATAAAATAGTTGAACAAAAACAAATGCTGCTCTGCTTCATCGACCCTCTGCCAAATAAAGAAAAAAGAACAATTGGAAAATATACATTGGGTCACATTCAGAAGAATTAATATATATATATATATATATGTGTGTGTGTGTGTATCGCAAGTATATGAAAATACTCAATAGGGTGAAACTAGACCAAAAATATAGATAAACCGGCAATTTTCTAACTTTTTTTGTTCCAGAGATATGAGGTCCTACAGTCATTTAAAAGAAATAATGCTTTTCGTAGAAAAGCTCTAATTTTCTCAGCTTTTACACATTATTTTTCAACGTTATCTTAATTTTTTTAAATCAACATTACATTCGAATTAAGGCTATAGCACTTTCAATGTTCACAAGTATCTTTTTCAAACCGCAATAACAGTTCAAAGAGTTGATAATAATAAAAAAGGCTCGTCAGCGACAAATTTTTGAGAATCACTACTCTTCCAAAAAATATTCTACAAACTGCCGAATCTCAAAAAAGTTGTAACATTTAATTACCTTTCCAACGGTCTACTCAGAATGAGATTATATGTCAGTTGAAAGTACAAGAATGGCCATCAAGCAATAGAGGTGATCGGAGAAATGAGGCAGTTTTAACCAGATTCCGTTTTGGCCACGCTCTACTCACGCTCGGACACCTTAAGGCAAAACAAAACGTACCAATATGTAGACAGAGAAACAAACTGCTACCCATACTACACATACTAACAGACAGTCAATGAAAATAACAAGAACACAACCCACTAACTTTTCACTACTTTTGAATGATGTAGGCATTATTTGTAAAATAATAAAAACTTTACATAAATCTCACAAGATTTTACGAAAATACGGCGAAACATCTTTTATAAAAATAATTGTTATAACTACTTGAAGATGTTTATTTGCACATAGCAAACTTTCACACGGGAACACATTGATTTGGCAGTTCACGCGTGTGTAATTAAAACACACGCAATCTGAATGCATTAACATTCAATGTAAACGACATAATGAAGAGAGCAGGAATATTTCGGCGATATGTGGTGTGGTAAAATGTATATTATTAATATTATGTACATATATATGTATATGTGTGTGTGTAAGTAGTATAACTAAGCACATTCTTCCGCAAGACTTGGCTTAAAATAACCTACATGAATACAAAGAGCCTACAGCCATTACTACGTTGAGCTCACTGGTTTCCGTTGATCACCGAAGTTAAGCAACGTCAGGCGTGGTCCTGAATGGGTACCGGAACCTGAATGGGTGACCGTGTTGGCGTTATAAAAGGATGGCAATCTGTAGACAACCCGGCTATAATAGCTCGTATGTTGAAACAACGCGAAAAAAATAGCGAGTTTAATTTTTTCTGGAGTAAACCCAAATTTCTAATGGACCGATTTTACTTTTTTATTTGTATTCTTCAACTGACCCTTTTTCTCGCAATCTTCTTATCTTCGTGGTAGGCGGAAGGTCAACAAATAAAATCTTCACCACTCAGTCTCACCAACTTTATTTCGTCCCTACATGTTTCACACCTTTATTGATGCCTCTTCAGGGGGAAAAATTCTGGAAATTAATTTTTAAAAGTATGACATATCGATTATCGATCAGCAGATTATTTTTCGCCATATTGAATTCTTTCAGACCATGATCATTCTAGACGTGGCCGTACTGGTGTAAGGTTATCCTCCTCAGGTTGAGGCTGTAAGTTTTACTTTTGTAATTTTTTCCCCTGAAGAGGCATCAATAAAGGTGTGAAACATGTAGGGACGAAATAAAATTGGTGAGACTGAGTGGTGAAGATTTTAGTTTTTTATTTTTGTTTATTTTATTTTTTACCACGTGTTTCTCATTAGTTGGGCGAAGAGTTTCGTAATGGGATGTAAAAACGACTACAGGTGCGGAAAAGTAATAATCTGGTTCAGGAGTAAACCCCTATCCACACAGTATTTTTCACATCTTTCTCTTTAGGTGAGCGCATGCATTCCGTGAAAGAATTAAAAAAATACGGCCGGAAGAGGCAAATTAATAATTAATTTTGTCCAGAAAATTCTTAATGGACCGCTTTCGCTGGTTAACGAACTCGTTCAATCGTTTGTTATTGTAATGCTTGTTGTCAAGAGGGAAAGAAACTGGACTAAATACTAGAAGATATTAACTAGTTAAAATATTATTGAATTAACTGTAATGGACTTTTGGGAAAATTGTAATCACAATTATCTGAAGCATTCCTTATACGAGGGAGTTTCACAAGAGAAAATAATTTCATGAAATTCATTTATTATTATTATTAACGATATATTTCTTTGTCTCAATATTCTTGGAATAGTTTATTTTCTTTCACGCTCTCCTTCCCTGTATCTCTAGATACAGGTTCCCCTCCCACGCATTGAGATGTCATAACTTTAGGGGTTTATTCTTCAAGTCATTTGTAGTTCAGTGAAGCAGAAGTGAGCGTTCTATCCGACCATATAGCAGAGCTACTCTTGCGTTTGTCTTTTTTTGACAAGAAAAAAGAAAAAGAAAGAAAAAAGAAACACCCATTATTGAAATATTGTCATGGAAAGTAACCTATACTAATATCCATAAAGATGTGGAACTTTTGATTTTAGTAGAAATCAGAAATCAGTCCCGTAACAGGCCATACGGCACACTAGGGAGATAGTGTGGTCAAGTACTATGCTCCGGCCGCCTGATTTTCCCCTTGGCTGCTTCGACTGCTAGAGTCATTAGCACCCAAGGTACCCATTGATAATTTTATTAAATGCTGGGTTGGCCTAGGGACGGTCAGGGAGGCCGAATGCGACCCAAGAACGAAGACACTAGAAGAAAAATTCTTTAGTGCTTGCTCGGGATTTGATCTCAGGTCCTCCAACTTATTAGTCCAGTGCCCCACCACTGAGCTAACCTCGCCCCCTTTGATTTTAGTGTTTTCTTAAATTATTCACTCATTTCTTGAACAGCTGTTTGTAGATTGAGATGTTTGCCTCCTCATCAAAAGTTGCCTTATTTATTAATTACTTGAATCTGATTTATAAGTATAACGAATAAATGTGCTTTAGCGCGAAGGAGCGATTCTGAACACATTCTTTATTTTCACACGATAATGGTAATATCCCATCCTTCCCATACTACGTAGACAGGAACCCCACAAATATCAAAAAAAGGATTGGTCTGCATTCTGATAACTCTTTCAAGTCTTGAGCTCTTGAATTTGATTAAGTTATTAATTAAACGAGGTTACAGGTAAATCTAAAAATATCTTGGAGGGACCTGAAGTATGTCCAAAGAAGGAATCAAATCAAGTATCTCCTTTAGTATCTACTAAGTCATCATTTGCTAAATTAGATCCAGAATTGCGAGTGCATTTTCCAGAATGCAATATGTCTAGTTGTACGACCTTCCCATTGGAAAGAATCCTTCGAGAAGCAGGATTGGTTTTGAAAGTACAATAATGTTCAATGTCGAAGCTCTCCACACTCCAGAAATTGGCCGTCTATTGAGAACTTTCAATATAAATTTTAATTCCACTGAAAAACAATAAATATGTACCCAAGGAATTTCTCACTTAGAATAAAGATCATATTCTCCTTTTAACCTCCTCGCTGGAATCTCGTCCCTCTGGTTCCATCTCTCCGGCCAGTGGTGTCCTGGTGACTTGGGGTGTAATATTTCGCCTAACTCCTATCGAGCTTCATCAGACTTGGAGTTCACAGTTGCAGGTAGGTAGGAGCTATGATGAAGCTTAAGCACCTGCCCAGCTCCATGTCCAAATCTGATGAAGCCCGATGGAATTTGGCGAAACATTACACCCTTAACCAGGACACCACTGGGGAGAGAAGCCGAGAGATGGAACCAGAGTAATAAATATAATTTTAAATAACGACCATTAAAACAATTGCTTGTTTTTTTTCTTTTTGTTAAACGCTTTTATCCAAGCATTTTCTTATCTCATCTAATGATTTGAAACGATTTTTTTTAGTCCTTAAGGCAATATTTAATTGTTTTAGAGGCATGAATTTTATAAATTTTTATCATCTCTTCCTAAATAACTAAATACAGAAATAAATCTATTGTTGAATGAATCTGCATGAGTTTTATTACAATGTCTTCAAATAAACCTGATTATAATTAAAACATTTTATACAATCGTATAATATATCAAGAAAATTTGTCGTTCTTCTTTTGCCGTGATATATTTTTAGACAGTAAACGTTTGATTTGATAAAAAAAGCGACAATTTCTATTCAACGATAAAATCAAAACAAACAGAAAAAAACTGTCTAAGACATAAGTTTTCCCGTGAAAATCGATTGGACGTCTGGAGATTTTAACGCCGCAGGAAACGTGACGGCAGCCACAAGGTTTTCAAGGCTAGTTCCATCGTCCGTTTCTCTCCGGTAGAACTTCGATTTTGGATTGAACAATAATCCCTTGTTGAGTTTTGATTCCTTTTTTTTTTTTTTTTTTTTGTCATTCTCATTGAAATACTAACGACTAGATTGGATATCTCGCGAGGAGAATCGGTTCTGATTGAAATGGCTTCGCCAAGTTGAATCGAAGGATTGGAGCAGTTCAATGTATCTTCGTGTTTGGAATGTCGATTAGGGATGATTCGTTCAAAAATTATAAATCTGTTCTGAAAAACATTAATTTACGTATGAATATAAAAGTATATATATATATGTAAATTAACCTCTTCTATATATATTTTCCTATTTTTTTTTTTTTTTTAGTAAAGGCCTTATAGGTAAAAAACTTATTTTAGTAGTTAGTGCGAGACCAACCAGTTAGTTTTGGAGTTATTCATTTAAATGACGAATACTATTTTTAAGTTAAGTGTCTTGTGAAGAGAGGTCTGGTGCTGGAATCTGGTCGCCAAATATAAAAAAAACTTGTATAAAAAGAAGTTTAAAACAATTTTTTGACCTATAAGGCCTTTACTAAGAGAAGAGTGTGCGTGTGTCTGTACACAGATATATACAATTTTGAACGACCGCACAGTGGGGCGATCTACTACAGTAATGTTAGTCATTGGGGGAAAAATAAACCTTTTAATTTGGGTTTTGATTGTGTTTTAGTACCAAATAAACCCTTTTCTATTGGAAAAACAGACTGACTCACTTGGTTTTGCGATTAGATATAGTGCGAAAAACCTTTTTCCGGAGAAATTAAGGAAATGGTGCTATTTTTTCAACTTAAATGGAATGCTGCAAATAGATCTTTGGAACCTTTTTTGAGGAAAAATCACGAATGGCTAGCAGGGATTTAATTTTTCCAGAGCTATATTCTCAAGAACTTCCATCTTCGTCCACTAGATCATACTAGATCGTATTCATACTAGATCAAAATTTTTCGAATATTTGCCAGAAAGACAAAAACGGATTTTGTTTAAAAAAAAGTTACATTCAAATCTGAAAATGCTATAAATAATAAATTTAAACAACATTTGAACTTTTAGAAATAATATTATATATTCTTCCAGATTACAATTCTCATTATTATACTAAATAAATCGATTTCGTTTAATTTTTACTACTTGATCTATTATGGTTTATAGTTTTTGTTTTGCGTTTATGAACTTGTGAAAAACATAAAAAGATACATAATATGTATGTATATGTTACCGGCAATGTATAGAAGCCAGGCATTATATAGAATGCCTAGGTATTCTACATAAACCGCTTAGGGTTTAGGCAAAGTATAGAATTATTAGTTTTTACAACATATTACATAAATTGCCTAGGCATTGTGTAAAATGCCTAGGTATTGTATAGAGTGCCTGTTGCTTATTTGGCATTTTATAATATTAAAAAGTCCGACTCGCAGGAACTGCAGCATCTTAGCGCGGTTCCGTTCATGTCCCTAGTGCCATTTGATAAGCTTAGAAAAGAAATAAACTTTTTTTTTTTTTATATATCTCGTGAAAATTGTCAAAATCCTCTCGAATATCTCGAATAAAAGTGATATTAAGGCGTCAGGGACACCGACAGTAACTAACGTTTACACAGATGCGGAAATTACACAATCCGGCTCTCATTCTAAAGCAAAGCTCTATAAATCAATACAAAATATGCCTAATAAAGCCTTTCTAGAGGGTACAGAAGCATGGGCATATATGAGGGGGGGGGGCTGAGGGGGCTGCAGCCCCGTCCCGAAATTTTGAATTAATGATGAAAACTTCTCGTAAAACCCTTAAAAATAAATTAAATAAGATCACTTAGTTCATAAAACATATTTTATTTTACGTGTAATAGCGTTTTAGTTGCCTAAAACTATTCCAAGCTCTAAATATTTAGTATTCCATACCCTGGAAATGGTCTCAGCCCCCCCCCGAAATTGTTTTTATATACGTCCATGTACAGAACCTTTTTTGTAGAGCATTTAGTAAGCTTTCGAATGGTAATCTTCCGCTTCACAAGATTGTCAACGGTTTTCGAGATACTAACGAAAGTATACAAAGTTACCAAAACTTTTTTGTCTGTTAATAAAATATTTTATTCTAACTCTTCCTTTACCCTAAACGTAACAAAAATTTCAACATATTAGTGTTGATGAAATTCGAACACGCAGAAAATGTTTCAACTGTATCCCATAATTCTAAGTACCAAAATCAAAGACAAACAACCCTCCCTAGGAAGGACGCTAGGCAGTTGAAAAGCTAAATCTTGTAAATCCATATCTCTAACATTAAGTTGATTTCTTATTTTTCTTAACCTGTTTTATTTTCAAATACATTATCCAACTCTAAGCAATTAAAAAATAACAAGGAATAAAAATATAAAATTTTAGGCACTTTCAACTCTTGTTCACACTGAGTAAAACAATATAAACAGATCTAAGGTGTTACACGGTAGCTGGTGAAAGAATGAATGAGGTCTCGTATTGCAATTCTCTCTATGCAGGGTCTACTTCCAGGTAGTCGTCATATACTTTTACTGCCCTTTACCGTTACTCAGAAAGCTCTTTGTGTTTACAAACAAAGGACTCGGTATAGACCACCCGTATTAACCCAAAAGTGATTATGTCCAGCTTGATAAACTTCCTGAATTAAATTAAGGAATTTAAGAGTGCTTAAAATAGGTTCTTGATCTAGTCAAAAAATTCAAGGAGAATTACACCACGAATAGAAAATTTCGGCCAAACAGAAGGAAAATAACAATAACAAGGATAGTCAAACTTCGTTTTCAAAGATTGTTAGTTGTAACACAAAAACGGTCACTCATGATTCTAATAAATTAACTGTGAAGGGTGATTACACAAATATTCCTGTTGAGGCTTTAAAGCTTCAACTCAAAAAACATATTAACCCACAGGTAATATCTAGATATTCGTACGGCATCTTCGAATTCTAACAAACAAAATATTGCTTCTAATTATACGTATCCTGTTTACTGACAAATACATTTGACTACTATAAGAAATTACAAAAATGACGAGCAGTGAAAAAACTGCGGGAAACACACAAATAGATCCGTTTAAATAAACGAAACTAACTAATTAAGTTTTAAGCACTTATTTCTCCTAATGTGACGACCCCATCAAACATTTCTTCAAAACATTTTTCCACGATTTCCTAACCCTTTTTGAGATATTAATGAAAATATACGAAGAGGGCCTAATAGATATTCATACGGGATCTGAGAATCCCAAGATTCCGCAAAAATAAAATATTCTAATTTTACGTATCCTGTTTTTTTTTTTTTTTTTTTTTTTTTTTTTTTTTGTAACCTTTCGCTTCCCAAGATTTCCAATCGTTTTCAAGATATTAATGGAAGTATACGAAGTTCCATTATTTCTAGCAACAGAAAACACAGGTCTACAACAAAAAATTTGATTTGATGATTTTGGCTAATCTCTGTGTTTCTCGGTGTGCTGAGGCCGAGAATGAAGTCCGTTTTTCTCTATCACGTACAGATTTTTTTCAAATCCATAGAACATAATATACCTGCTATACACATAAATTTTGTAAGAAGTAGGTTTTTTTTCCAAACGATTTCTCTTTTTATAAACAGACATCTTTCACTAGGTGGTGTAGGCAATGACTCCCTCAGTAGATGTTGTAGGCCTGAGGGTGTCTAGGCACGACCTGTTCAGACAGGAACGTACTTGTTTGGTCTCAGATGTCACCGTCTGAAGCTAAACGAGATTGAACCTGTTGTATCAGGAACTTGGAGCTAAATTTCTGTTCATTCTCTCAGTTCAGTAGTATCAACTGAAGTGAACACATTCACTGAGGTCTCTTAGTTGTGTCAAAGTGATTAAGAACGTATTTTAAGGTTTGAAAGTGCATTTAGACAAAATGTCTCATCGTCGTTGTGTTACCAGTCCACACTACTTCTGTTTTATCTGTGGTGAGTACACAGTTAAGAACAAAATATAACAGGATTTGCCAAAAATGTATATTATGCATATTTTGGCTTGAGAATAGGAGATCAAGATAAAGTGTGGGCTCCTCACAAAGTATGTCATAGCTGCGTAGAAAAACTTCGCTTATGGTACAAAGGAGAGTTAAAATCTTTCGGATTTGCTATCCCAATGATGTTAAGGGAGCAAAAAAACCATGTTAATGACTGTTACTTTTGTAATTGTCATGTTCAAGGCTATAATTCCAAAAATCATAAGCTCATTAACTACCCTAATGTGGAATCTGCTAGTCGTCCGGTACCACACGGTCCTGGATTGACAGTTCCTCAGCCCCCTCGTGACTTGGGCAGTGTAGATAGGGAAGCTAATAGAGAAGACTGTATGTCGGAGAGCGATGAAGTACACAGTGAGTTCAAAGCAAGCAGTTCAGAAGATGAACCTCAGCTTATTTCTCAACAGGAGTTGAACGACTTAGTGAGAGATCTTGGACTTCCAAAAGAAGGAGCTCAGTTACTTGGCTCCCGTCTTAAAAACAAAAATTTATTACAGCCAGGCACTTCTTTTTCATGGTATCGACACCGTGAAGCAGTTTTTGTTCCTTACTTTGCTCTGGATGAGAATCTTATTTATTGCAAAGACATTCTTGGTCTGATGGTTCAATTTGGTATACAATATGACCCGATTCATTGGCATTTATTCATAGACTCATCAAAGCGAAGTCTAAAGGCTGTTTTGTTGCACAATGGCAAGACTTATGCTTCAGTTCCAGTTGGCCATTCGGTACATTTAAAAGAAACATACGAAAATTTGTCATTAGTTCTCGAACGAATTCATTATAATGAGCATAACTGGTTGATATGTGGAGACTTGAAAGTACTTACTATGCTCTTAGGTCAGCAATCAGGGTACACCAAGTTCCCTTGTTTTTTATGTTTATGGGATAGCCGAGACAGAAATTCCCATTGGAACAACAAAGACTGGCCATCACGAGGAGCTCTGTCACCAGGCAAAACAAATTTAATTAGGAGAAGTTTGGTTCCTTCTGACAAAATCCTGCTACCTCCTCTACACATAAAGCTAGGGCTGATAAAACAATTCGTAAAGTCTCTTAATAAAGAAGGTGAATGTTTTAAGTACTTATGCTCCAAGTTCCCACGATTAAGTGATGCAAAGCTAAAAGAGGGGATCTTTGTAGGCCCAGATATTCGGAAACTTTTCACAGATCCAAATTTCACTCAGACCATGAATGAGAAGGAGAAGGAAGCTTGGAATTCTTTTAAAGATGTTGTTGAGAAGTTCCTTGGTAACGTGAAGGATCCCAACTACAGAAGTATCGTGGAACGCATGTTGAAGGCATTTCAATTACAAGGTTGCAACATGAGTTTGAAGGTTCACTTCTTACATTCGCATGTGGACTATTTTCCGGAAAACTTAGGGGAAGTAAGTGAAGAACAAGGGGAAAGGTTCCATCAGGACATCCAGGAAATGGAACATAGGTATCAGGGCAAATGGAACGTAAACATGATGGCTGACTATTGTTGGATGCTGCAGCGTGAATCATCTGAAGAGTCCTACAGCCGGAAACGAACACGGAGAAATTTTCAAGAGAAAAAAAATACGTTTTCATAAAAATAATAACTAAATATGCCACTGTTAATTCTGAAGCTGTTATTTCTACACATTTATGTATTTTGTACAGTAAACAACATTGAAATAACTAAAAGATCATGGAAATAAATGAAAACTCTTATTCGCCAATTCTGTTTTCTTTTAATGGTAGTACCTCTGCCCTTACTTGAGATTGAACAATTTCCTTACGTGATAGAGAGGGACTGACCTCATGTTCGGCTTCAGCACGCCAAGGAGCATAGAGATTGACCAAAATCATCAAATCAAATTTCAGAAAGATTATTTTTGTAGACCTGTGAAATTGGTCTCATTTTTCCTACCCTGTTTTACATACAAATACATTTTCCCAACATAAGAAATTACAAAAATAAAAAGCAATAAAAAACCAAGGGAAAGAGACAAAAATTACAAAAATAACGACAAAAACCCGTTCATAAGAACAAAACAGACGTATTTGAAGTTTTAAGCACTTATTTCTCCGATTGACATAACCTAATCAAAAATAGTTTTAGAATCATTTTTGTAGAGAATTTAGTAAGCTTTCAAATAGTTTCACTCCACTTACCACGATTTCCCAACCGTGTTCGAGATATTAATGAAAGTATACGAAGTTTCCAAAACTTTTCATATCTGTTCATAAAATATTTTATTCTAACCCTTCCTTAACTCCAAACGTAACATAACTTTCAACATATTAGTTTTAATGAAAGTAGAACATGCAGATAATGTTTCAACTGAATCCCATTATTCTAAGTACCCAAACCAAAAACGGTATTCAAAAACTATTTTTCCAATTTTCTCGACAACGGTTAAAGCTATCGCCTTGAAAATGGTTTCATTCGTTTTTCTAGCCCAAGAAGCCTATAAAACGAGTACTTACAAGCTTATGAACTCAAAAATGTAAGCGTTACGATTTTTTCTGCGCGAATTTCGCCCCAAACGCCATCTTCCAGTGGGCGGATTTTGCTGGTTAACGAACTTGACCTTTCAAATTGGACGACAGATTTTTGTACCAAATTTCATCAAAATCGGACCATTCGTCTTCTATTTAGAGAGCGAACAGACAAATATATATATATATATATATATATATATATATATATATATATATATATATATATATATATAAATATATACATATATATATATATACAAATTTGAACCACCGTTATTTTCGGTTTCTAGGGGTTCTGAAACGCAAAATTTTCTAGTCGGCACTTCCGGATTGTTTCATTGTATCAACCTTATAAGCGGGGTTCCTCCCTATGGGGGAGGGAGGAACCGCGCTAAAAGGTTTTGAGTTTATTTATACACTTTGCATATGTAATTTGAATAACTCTAAAAATTGGTTAAAAACTAGCTCGATTAGTACAGCAAATAATTTATTTCATAAAGTTTAATAAAGTGAGATTGTTATTTACATAATTGGGTGGGGCTACTTGTTGCAGCGGGGCTGAAAATTGTGAAATTTAGAATTGTATTTTCTTTGCTCTTTTACATTTTTATTTTTTACTGACACTTAGTATTGAATGATCACTACGACACCTAGCCTAAAAGCTAAAAATCCTGACTTTCATACTTTGCCTAAAGCACAGTCGGCATTCTGTATAATGCCTAGGGAAAGTATGAAGTACACTTTATTTCATATATTGCCTGCTGGATTTAGGCATTGTATATAATGCCTAGGCATTCTATATATTGCCTGATTTCATACTTTGCCGGTAACATATACATTTAAAAATCCTCCTATCCATTATATCGATACTGTCAACATTTCCTAAAAATTTCTGATCATGTAGTTGAATAGAATATTGGATTTTATTTAAAATTACTCCAGAAGCAGTACTCTAGGGCCAGTAGAACCGGATATATTAATGAATGCCTACCCTGTCACTCGCCCCAATGTGCATATTTATGGCATATAGGGTCAGAAACGTGGGTATTTCATATTGAGTCGTAATGTCGAAGCTTGTTTTCTTCCTATAGACGGAAGTAGGAACCTTGCTAAAAAGAATTATAGCAAAGTCTAAATTCAGGAATTATTTGATAACAACAAAGTAAACATTTTTTTGTCGATTTGTAATCATGACATTTAGTGATATCCTCGTAAAGAAAGTAATTAACGCTGCTAATTGGAATATGAACATTCAAAAAATGCCATGAAAATTAATTTATTTCCTAATTGCAAATATTGATATTTAATGACTCGAGAGATTTGCCCCAAGTGGCATTTCTCGTTATTATTTTCCAGATTAATGTCATTGATTATTGTGGAATGATACTCCAGATAATTGAAACTTAATTCGTTTTAGCACAATCCGAAGGAGTTTATTTTTATGGCAGAATTCTTGACACATTTTTCAAATATTCATCGATTTTCTTAGCACCGAAAATTATCCTCGTTAAATGATAAATATCTATATGTATATACATTATTAAATTTTATTTATTCTTGTAGATGACCCAAAATATCTAAATTCCTTTTGATCTTAGGAGGCATGGGGTCGTTAAAGCAGTCTTCCTGCCTCCATACTACTTTATTTAATAGGCCCGACATGTTTCGTGCATCTCTTCAGGGGCACTTCTTGCTAGGAAGTCCTCTCGTTACCATGTACTCGCTCTGGAGTCTGGCTCAATACTAAGGGCTGTTTTATAAACAAGGGAAACAAAAAAACAAAAATGTGAATTGGCAAAGTTGTTTAAAATTTCATTAGCTTTCGTTTAAAAAAAAAAACAAAAACAAAAAAAAAATGCATTGAAATCGGTTAAGATGTTGGTGGCCATCGGATCGGATCGGGTTGGGTTGGCCTACCAATGTAGGCACCTCCATTGAGAAGCTTTTTTTGGTTTCTATGCTTATTAGGTGGTATTTCTTAAATTAATCACTCATTTTCACTTCACTACGAGGCCATTACTGACGAGCAATGACTAAATCAGATCGGATCGGATCTTGACCAATGTCGGCACGTCGGTCAAACGAAATTGGATCGGATCGGGAGAAATACGGGTCCAATGTAGGTGCAGCATTAGATTCTCATGATGGGAGATGGGGGTTCGAGCCACACAGGCATCAAGGATTTTTCTCATCTCAGGCCCCGTGTAGAAGGTTCCTTGCCTCAGAGGTCGGCGCTAATGGCCAAAAAAACTGAGTGCCCATTTTTTAATAATAATATTCTTTTTATTCTTAAAATGTTTAAATAATAGATTAAATTGACAGTATGGCTACAATTAAATCAATTGACACTATGGGCTGCAACAGGTTTTTAGTTTTTAGCCGCAGTACTGAATTCCAACATCTTGAAACCCATTCCTTGGTTTAAGCCTTCTATAAAGGTCACCTTCCCCTGTACTCTGTTAGTATAATACCGAGGATGTTCGGAACGGAGTCCTTGATCTTTAAACGCATACTTCACGCGCTGTTAGGGCAACAGCTCTTCTTGTCTGCTTCAGGGATGTTATTTATCTTAACTAGCAACAAAAAAATCGACACATTTTAGCACATACTGAAAGATATTGTGCTCACTCCTAAAAAGAAAGTTTTGAAAAATATCTTCAAATCTTTATCGTTCCTGCCAACAAAATACCGAAAATAACCTCCGTTAAAATTTAAGTTTTTTTTTTTTATCCCAATACTTGATATATAGCATTTCCATAACAATCGAACACACAATTTCGTTAATCAGCAAAAACGGGCAATCTGAAGAGGTGGGATTACTTCGGACCTCCCCGGTAATTTGTGTTATTTTGCTACTGAACTCAGTATATTTCGTGAGTATCTGCAAGATGTACAGTAAAAATAGACTAAATCGTCTATTTGAATGAAGGAGGCATACTCCAACCCCAAATTACCAATTTGCCAATATCTGCGGTAATTATTATTATACTACAACCAAACTCATTATATGTCCTGGATATCTAAAGACATGAGCCTATAAGCAATGGGAGTTTACGCTTTTGCCAAATTTATGAGTTTGCCCTTATTGGCCGTTATTTTAGCGCGGTTCCTATCTCCCTCCATAGGGAGGAAAAGCGCCCCAATGACATGAAACATTGTACTTTGATTACTTATCAATAGATGAATAACTTATAGTGTGACGGGAACCGCGCTATAATAAACTGCACAAAATTATATAGTAGCGTTAATTTTGGTCATACATTATTTGACGCAATAAAATAACTACTTATCTGCCGCGATGAAGCACGGGCATTCAGCTAATTGATTTATATATTTAAAAACCTTTCATGAATTTTTAAAAAAATGAAAGGGCTATTATAAAAATTAATAAATTATTACCCCCTTAGAATAACATTCCTGCGGTGTCCAGCTGATTGCCTAATACCTTTCAAGAAGAATGAATTAGGTTCGAGCTGAGTGAGAGGATAGATAGGTGAAGGTAGGGCGTGACCTTGGTAAGAGAGCGAACCTGAGGAAGTTAGTAGTGGATAGACTTCACGGGAAAACCACGATGGACAATGGTGAGAGAGGAACTGGCGCCCAAAGTCAGGTCTTTCTTCTATCAACGCTTTGGGGTAGTGATGGGCGATTCTCGAATATGAATCGATATTTTGAATCGAACTAAAAGATCGATTTATACAAAAATCGGCTAGCTCAGATTTATTCAAAAGATCGATCTTCTAGGCTGAGAAGATCGATCTTCGTCATGAATCGATTTTACAATTACTTTCCATTACCTATGAAATTTCAATTTCATTTCGATTTTAGTCTATTCACATTCGAGAATCGCCCAACTCTACTACGAATCGACTTATTTAGGTCGATTTAAATACTTGATAATATGAAAAATATATCTGTAACCTAAAAGTAGGAAAATTTAAGACTATTTTTCATCAAAAATAATATACAATGAAACTACTACTGTTAGGTACATCGTATGGAAATACATGCGCATTATTGCATATATAGTCGATACAAATGCAAAGTATCGAATGTGTAAAAACGCATTTTTCATTTTAAATCTCTACTGATTGCTGTTGGACTGATGGATGGCTAACTCTCGAATCTAAGTTCACACAGAAAGGAGGATGTAACCACTGTCAAAAGGTAGAATCTGCCTACTATTTGACTGCCCAAAAGCAAAGTAATAAATAAAAGTATTTTCACTCTTGAAAGTGGTGATTTTCACATTCGTTAGTTTGCATTTGTATCGACGATATATGTTTATCAAATGGAGAAAATAGAATAAAATAATAATAATAGGGGGAAATGGTTATATAAATTAAGAGCATGGTTTGAAACTTTATTTTTATTATATTAACTTCTTCTCTCTAGTTGGAGAAACGGAAGGTATTGAGTAGTTGTAAAATGTTATTGTTCAGTTAAATAATAGAAATGAGATTGAGTACCAAGAGGTGATATTAAGTATTTGAATATTTTGTTGGGGTTAATTAATTGTCTGTATATTGGTCAGAAGGTTCCAACAAAGAATAAATAAATAATAGGCGTGTTCATAAAATAATAAATATATTCCTCTTGAATAATTAAAATAGTAAAATTAAACTTCAATAAATAAAGTTACGACTGTCAATAAACAAATGAAATAAATAATTGTTCATAAATAAAGTGTTCATAAATTAGAAGAGATCAGTAGAAGGGAATGACGTCACTTAGGCTGATGTGTAGGTCTCCATGCGGAGAGATGGTAGCCGGGAGCTCGGATCTCGCTGGTACTGCTTGTACCAAAAAGGTAACCTAGGGTTATCACAAGCTGCTTTAAATCTAGTAAAAAGTTCAGTACTTGCGGATAAATCCTAGTGTACCGAGATGTTGGGCTGGTTTTGGTGGATCTCTCGGAGCAGCCAGCAGGATACAAATTGCTAGGAGAACGACACTTGGCTTAATCTGCTGAGATGCCGAATCCTCCGGTTATCTGCTCACCATCTGGATACTAACTCACAAACTCTAACGGTAAAAATTATTCCCGCGGGAAAGCTCCATTAAAACTTTAGTGCTGCGGGCTTTTCTCCCGCGGAAAAATATAATTTAAAACAAGCTCCGCTACAATTTTTTTAAAAAAAAAAAAAAAAAAAAAACACTTTATTTTGCGGTATTCTAGATAAATCGATTCTTTTTTCTTTTTTATCCGCCCCTGGAGATCGATTCATTAAAGATCTGTTCTTGGAGATCGATTCTTTGAAAAGATTGGCCCTTGGATATCGATTCAAAAAATCTATATATCGTGTTAAAAATACCCATCTTTTAAATGATCCCTACGTAGTTTACTATACGTTTAAAATTTGAAATTTATCGGGTGAAAATTGAAAGCGCTAGCGTATCGCCTGATTTGAAGAAAAAAAGTTTTGAGAAAATCGACTTGATGGTTTAATGTAGTTAATTGTTTTTTTTTTTGTTTTTTTAATAATTTCTTGTAATAAAGTTAAAAAAATGGTTTTTAATTTTCAATTGCATTGGGTCTTATGTTGAAAAATCGAGTTTTTGGCACACTTAAAAAAATTTCTGGCTCATAAACGCTCTTGGATATCATCTAAAAAAGAAAATGGTACCAAAAAAGTCAAGGTATTATTACCCATTAACCCGTCTGATGTTCCGACCGCGAACTGGTGTATTAAACGCGATTAGGCCGTCAGTTTTTGGTGTCATATTCGTTTTAAGACTCCAACCGGTTAACCGATTTCCAAAACTTTTCAGCTATGTCATCCTGATGCATGCTTAGAAACGTGGAATTTCATCAATTTAAAATTTGAAATGTTAAGTAGGGTTCGACCTTTCTGAAGCAAATGTGAATGTTAAGGTCAGCCTATAGCAAGTGGTTTTTACTTCTTCTAAGCTTAGAAAAAGAAACTTTCGAACATACTATTTATCTTCAAAGGTCAAGCAACTAGCTGTTATTTATCAAGAACTGTCAAAGATTATTTTATGCGACTTATAAGAACGATAATCCTCTTTCGAAGGAAAATGGTGCTTTTGAGGTAAATTTTTGAAAAATGAGCCAAAAATTCATCAATTCTAATTCCCCCATTAACACCTTGGCTTCGGCACGAAATTTCAGTGGTTACTCGTCGTCTCGGTACGGGACAAATGTGTCCCGTAAACATCTGGGATATATACATCTCACGAAGTAAAAAAACATTTTCTGAAGGTTATTGCTTAATATTTTTGTTACTTAAGGTTATATGATAACTACTTCGAAGCAGGAGTAGGATGAGATAACAAAAAAATGATTACTTGATAATGAACATAAGAACTTACGTTATATTCTCAAACTTTACAAATAGTATATAAAGAAGTCGTAATAATCAAGTTTAATGTAAAAGAAATTGTCTGAACAAGTTTCAGCTGGTAACGAGGCGTAACAAACAAGTGAAACAAAGCAAAAATTATAGTTCAAATATTTTTTTAAAAAACTGACTTAATTATACGATTGGGCTATCCAATAATATGGGGTGTCCATGTTAAAACAATTCAGGCATTAACCCGGATTCCCTCCACACTCAGCACAAAACGCATACAATTTTTCACCAGGCTGGGTACGGGGCACTGGTGTTCCATATGACGATATCGTTCATTAGTTTACGTTACGGGAAATATCTGTCCCGTAATTTGTAATAATGTGTTTTATTTCTGTGAATCTGATGGACTATGAGGTTTTTTTATTTACTTTTTTTTTTTTTTTTTTGGCAAGTTACAGCTATCGTTAAGTTAATGGAGTTGGGCTATTTTGTCTTCCGTAACTCACTGAATGCAAGTGCGGGACACTTCGATTGTTTTTGAAATTATTGGGTTATTGTCAATAATTAATGATCCATTCTTATTATGGAATGTGCTCCACTTTGCTCTTCTGCGTGAACACATTTTTTCTTGTTCTCTGTCAAGCATATGATTTAAATTTACTAGGACTATTTCAACAATATCTATGGAGAAACCTTAACTGTTCTATTTCTACAATGCCCCTTCTGCAAATGGTCTAGACTTGGCTAACGCTACGAACGACTGAAGCATTGCAAGCAGTCCGACCCTATGCATTGCGATGTTCCGACTGCAGTGACAAAGGTGATTCACCGATCACATGCAATATTCGTACACAGGGTCTATCAAGGCTCTCTGAATACAGAAGAGCGTTGGGAAACTCTGTGTCTTCAACGTGACAAAATCATGTTGATGATTCGCAGGCATGTTGATGATTCGCAGGCATGCATCATTTATGAAAGGTCGTAGAGTCTTATTATCATTATTTGATTATGTCAACGTTTTGTTGGAGGTTTTGGGAGTAAAATGAAAATTGTAGACATGTAGCTATGATTGAAACGTCATTTCTGAACATACACAAGGACTTTCTCAGCGTGTGGTGTTTAAATACATTAGGAGTAATACTACCTTCTAGTGTCTTACGCTGTTTACGCCAACTTTTATAACCTCCATAACAGTGAACTTTAGTGCTTAATAACGTCTTTCCTACTTGAGAACAACTTTTTTTTAGTAGAGTTTAGTGCATCAAAATACGTTATAGAGCAAAATTTGAAAATAATCGGTGCTGAGGACGCTCTCCTTCAGTTTTACGAATATAAATATTGAAATAGATATACATGACTGCCAGCATCGTTATTATTATTTTTCATATAAAACACTTTTATACATCTGTGAAGGTATATAATACAAAAGCTTCTTCACATGAAACCATGGGCGTATATAAGGGAGGGGCTGAGGGGGCTACAGCCCCCCCCCCTCCCGAAATTTTTATTTGATCGGTAAAAATTTCATAAAACCCTTAAAAATAAATTAAATATGATCATTTAGTTCATAAAACGTGTTCTATTTTGGGTGTGATAGCGTTTAAGTTGGCTAAAACTCTTCCAAGATCTAAATTGTTAGTATTCCATACACCGGAAATGGTCTCAGCCCCCCCCCCCCTCTCCGAAATTTGTCCAGCCCCCTACGAAATTATTTTCTGTATACGCCCATGCTTGAAACGCATTTTTTTCAGTTTTATTCATCCAATACTATCCTGATTACGAAAAGAACAAATAGAATAATGTTTAATAAAGTTTCTTATATACACGGAATTGGATTTTTCAACTCAAAGTATTTCGAAAAAGTTTTAATGATGTCTGTGATCGCTATCATAGCCTCCCTTGAAATCTTTACTTTCCAAAGAGATCAAAATTATTATTATCTATATATATATATATATATATATATATATATATATATATATATATATATGTCTTTGTTTATTGACAGCTGATCTGGGAAGCCTTAGAATTACCTTCACTAGTTCCTCAGATTAATATTGTATTTTTTTCTGAATTTATAAATTTTATTTGTTATGTATTCTACTCATATAGTGCTTTAACTTCTTTACGGTGAATGCAGACTGTTGTTATCAGATCAAAGTATTCAGTTTTGCCTAATTTGAGAGCTCTTTTCATTTAAAAACTATAGGGTTTCTGATTTATTACCAGGAATTTCAACATGGAGACAATGCATCAAACCACTGAATTGGAATTCAATCAAGCCATGCAAGACTTCAAAACACAATTTTTTTGTATGGGCTAAAATTCTTCCTTAACTATTTAAAAATTATACCCAAGAGTGTGTATGTGAAGAAAAGTTTTTTGAATGAGCAAAGTGAAGTCCCGATGCCGAGTGAACGCGGTGCTGATTTGAAGATAATTTGTTTAGCGTGCTTCGATTGGTCCCTTTTTAATTGTTAATTTTTTTTTCTTACTCCTCCTTTAATACATTTCAAAATTAAACCCTATTTTTTTTATCTTTATTACAGGAAAGTATGAAAAAAATTAAATAGGAAAGACATGAACATTTCAGAACATTAAGCATTAATGTCGTTTTCTCAAAACGATGTTTTTCAAATCGGGCGATGCTCCTGCGTCTTCAATTTTTGCCTGATCAACTTAATAATAAAATCGCGTTTTACTTCAGAATATTCGGGCAATGATAACCTTGTAGTTTGTTGCCCTTAAACACAAGTAAAGAAACAAAAATTTCAGAAGATGGCTTATGCCAGAATAAAATTATGGATTTTAATTTTAATAAATTAAATTAATTTTTATTTAAAAAAAAAGCCACAAGCCTCACTGAGGATTGAACCCTACGACGAAACAAAATTAAATTTAAAAAAATATTCGTTGCATTAGCTGTTCAAAACAAACATAGAAGAGCATGTACAACATTATGTATTTATGTATGTTAGTTTAAGTAAGTTATTCGACAATAGGGCGTACACTAACTAAGGAATTTGTCTAGTTATGCAGGTCCTGCGTGGCGGACGTTTTATTTTCTACCTTTCTAAGTGCAGCTTACTGATCAACGGACAGCGACCCGGGAAAGAGCTTGTTGCGTCATATGCACCTGCTGGCTGCACTAAATCCACAACCAGTCAGACACTGTCAATACACTCCTTACTGTTCCACATACCTACAATTAAACAATATCATTTCATTTAATTTATTCATATATATCCAGGTATTTAACTCAGCGTACGTCCAATAATATAACATTATATATACAGCGTGGCCACAAAGTATTGTGAAAGCTTCAAGGAAATTCGATTCTGAGAAAAAATGTTCAACTTGGGCCCGAAAATGCTTTCTGGAATCGCTGGAGATAAACAAAACTGCTAAAGCCACGTTTTTCAGATTCCAAATCCGGTAAGTTCTTAAAATGTGGCGTTAGATGAAAAATCTACACATATAAATGTTGTAGGCCACTAAATTCTGCACATGTTGTGTACCGAGGAATCTAATTTTGCATCATGGGATCTAGAGATTCGTTTTGTCTACCTTGAATAACACAGCTACACACACACACAAAAAAAAACAGTTCGGACTCAGGGAGCAGACCATATTTACTATATGTTTTTGATTAGTCGTTAAATGACCCTTTGCTCAAATTTATGGAATTATCGAATAAGGCGGAAGGTCAATAAAACTACGCCAAACACTTTCAGACTTTTTATTAGACTTCCCTACATGTTTCGCACCATTTTGGCGCCTCTTCAGGGGAATATACTTAAAACATAACTTCAGCATCAACTTGAGGAGGAGAACCATCCACTAGCAGGGCCTCGTCTAGACTGGTCATTGACTGAACGAATCCAATATGGTGTCAAATAGTCAGCTGATCGATAATCGATCTGTCATATCTTTAAAATTGTATAATACAGCCACACACAAAAAGGAAAAAGTTCGTACCCAGAGAGCAGACCATATTTACTATATGTTTTAGGGTCGCTAAATCCGAATCCGGCACCCGTAAAAAAAAGAAAAAAAAAAAAAAAAAAAAAAAAAAAAAAAAAAAAAAATTATATTTTAATATTTGATTTATTAATTTTTCTGCAAGTAATTGCTTATTATATTTTATTAAATAGCCCAGTGGCTCTAAAAAAACACAACGCCCTCATGGTTTGATTCATGGTCGCCTCCAAGTATATCAGAGAGAGGACCATGAATGCCCATTTGGTTCCGAGCGGATTCGTAGGCTCTGAATTCTGTGAAAATGTGTTTAATAGTAAGATATTCGCCACAAACTGCATTCAGGCCTTATTTCTCTTTTAAATGAATATGCATGGGTGAGATTACTGTGTCCAATCCCGACAGAACCACCTCATCTCGGTTTTGGTAAGTATAACCATATTTTTAGTATTTGGTTTAAGCATAACCCCACAAATGTCCTAATTTAGTTTATCTTAAACTATAATCTTTATATTCACGTTGTTAACAAAATAAACGACTATTTCCTGAGTGTTGTCTTTCAGTGCTCAAAAATACAAATTGTTTGATGCGTCGACGAACTCAACTGGTCTATTTGGAGTCCTTTGAATATATACGCATATATATATATATATATATATATATATATATATATATATATATATATATATGAAAATTTTTCATTTTTGCTTATAAGCTTTCTGATGAAAAACAATCTGCGAGTTCTTATAAAAAAATTGACAAAAGTCCTTCGGAGGGGATTCTTTTGTTTGTTTTAAGGCAGTTAAAGGAGGAGATTCTTAAAATCCCAGAATACAACCCTTAAAAAATCTCCCCATGTTTGATTCCAGCCATGTATCAATTGAAGTCAATTTTTTATCTTATTTAATTAGTGTTCCGCTTCTTTGGCAATAACACAGCGAGCAGACTCTTCTGAACTTGGTCTCACTAGAAAAGCAGCTTGTTAGATTGTATAATATACAATATAGATAACATACATTCAAACAAATTATGTTTAAATGTATATGTTAAGGTAGTGAGATAGGGGTTTAAATGAAAATATCACTTAATATTCGTGGTAACTTAATGTTTTCGAGACAACATGCTTAAGGTCATCAAATAAGGTCGTATCAAATAAGGTAGGCTATCATTGCCTAAGAGTTCGTGCATATCATACGGCAGATTAAATCATTAAGTAAATTAAATAAACGTCCTAAAATAAATTATTTATGTTTTCAGTTTTGAAGAATTTTATTTTATGGATCCTATTATGTTGGAAATAAACCATTTATATCCAGGACTATTATTGCTCTGAATTGAACAGTGCACAAAGATTCTCATTACTCAAATAAGCTATTGTTTCATCTTCGACTCTTCACCAAATAAATTGTTTGAGGTTTGAGTTAATTAATAATTGTGGCTAATTAAAATTTCAATAATTAGTTACTTCTGTAGGCATTGTTGCATCCGATTTGATTAAGGGAATTAAATTTCACAACAAGGCAGCATTGTTCCTGGTTGATGTCCTCAAATTATCCTGAAATGGCCTTGATCATGATTAATGATATCACCCTGTCATAGGGTAACATTGGAGCTCAAAAGATTTATCAAATTCTCTTGACGCTAAACATTTATGAACCCATGGTCTATATCTGCCCAAATTTTCCAACAAATTAAATTTTATGATGTGAGTATCCGTTAGAAATACAAATTTATTCGAACCGTCTAGTAGCCTAACTTTTACCATTTTGCAATCAATCATACATTTTTAAATGTTGGAGGCCCGGTGGCCTAGAGTTTTAAGTCCTGATCACCCCTTGCCTAATACCGTGGGTTCGATTCTCACTTATGTTATTTATTTTTCCTTCGAAACAACAAATAAAAGCCATTAACCCAATCATGAATAGAGAATATTGGCAATCAGTTGCTAACCCGTAATGGAAATCTGTGTTATGTTTGCACTAACTCTATTTACGGGAGTAAGTGATCACATTTTTTTTTTTTTTTTTTATTACAATGCTGGCTTATTAGACCATACAGAAACCATCTTGAAGGAGTGAAGTCGCTTATGCTGATACTAGACAAACGTTTAACTTGGAAGCCACACATAACACAGAAAAGACAGGAACTAAACAGACGTTTTAGACTTTTATCACGCTTACTGGACAAACGCTCGAAACTTTCATTGACTAACAAACGACTTATATACAATACTCCAACCAATATGGACTTATGGACTAGAACTCTGGGGTTCCACCAAACCTTCCAATTAATACAGAATACAAACAATGCAATCCAAAATCCTTCAAAAAATATCCAATGCTCCCTGGCCAAAGCAGTCTATCAGAAGTTTCATTCCAATCTCCCTGGCCGTCCAAATCCTTTGATAAACTCTCTATCCTCCTTCCATAATCCACAAAATCCTCATAGAAGACTGAAGCGGTGGTAGCCTAGAGACAACTTGTTATAACTTGCCATCTGCAATGCTCAAAATTTATTATTCTAGTGGGTTGTGTAATTGTACATATTCCCACATCATGCCTCACAAAGTTATTGTTCAATAACCGGCAAAATTACTGGAAATATGTATAGCATATTGTTGTAATTATCAATAAAGGTTTAAAAAAATATTTACATCAATAATTAACATTATACTAGTCGTGTATGAAAATGTTACAGTATTATTGTTGACTCCCAGACAGGAGCCTTTACTTTGATTATTATATCCCTCTATATGCATTATATAAAAAGCTGCCCGATTTTCCAGGGGATCGGCTCCCTCATAGGTAATATAAATGTCAAACTGTATTAAGGGAAAATGACTCTATTGAAGATCACGTAGGATTTTTATCTCGGGGGGCCAGTTTGTTGCGATATAGCTCTCCCATTAGGTAGATTATACCAGCTTTCAATGCTCCCATAGTCATCAGCAGGTTGTTGCAATGTGCTTTAGCAAGAGGGCACTTAGATATTCTCTAGGCTGTTTAGGGATGGGTGTAGCAACGCTTAGCACTCCAATGTGTCACTAGTTCCAGAGTTGTTTTTACAGTCAAAGGTCGTAGAGAAAGGTGTCGGGCGCCCGGATGGTGTCGGCTTCTGAACCGTTTAATGTAGTGCTCTATGCGATTGTTGTTGCTAAAAGTTGTTTTGGATAGTGAACCATTGTTCTGCTGACATTTTGATTTTTATATGTGTTCTACTCAGTAAAAGACTATGACTGGGCAAAAAGATAAAATCTAATACTACGTCACGCAGGAGCTGTATAACCAAGGACATTTCTGGGCAGGTTGGTTAATTCCCGCCATATTGCTTAGGACTGTACTAAAACACATGAGTATCTAAATATAAGAGTTACCCTCTTTTCCATTTTATTTAACCAGCTGACTCAATCTAAAAAAGTGAATATAATATAATATATGTTACTATTAACACAATACCAAAATATATACACTCAGCAGCAAAAAAACAAAAAAAAAAAAAAAAAAACGGAAACTGTGCCTAAAACATTTAATTTTAATTTCAAAATATGATTGAGAATTTCATTAAGCATTCTAACTATCGTGGTCAGTTGTAGAATGGCCTGGTTTGAAACTACATTGGAAATCAGAGATCAAGGTATTTGATACGATAAACCACAAAAGTTATTTATTTAACATTCTTTGGAAGAGTTTACAGCTGCAGCTAATGTGAGCAATCGGTCGGCAGTTCAATTCTACTTGGTATGCCAACGTACTTTTAGCAAAATCGATCCATTAGGAGTTGTGTTTTTTTACTAAAATGAATTATTTTTTATAATAATTATGTTTAAAAATACACTAGGCAGCAAAAAAAAAAACAAAAAACGAACGCTTTTAATAATTTTTATAGTCTCTATCAAGACTCATTTTCATGGAAGCGAAGCCCTTAAATATATAAATAGATAAAATATATAATTCACACTGGTCATCAGAACCACTAAGAGGATTTAATTTTAATTGTTATTTTATCTTAATTGTAAAATGTCTATACTCGGAGAAGAGTCATAATTTTCAATTAAATAGACAAATCATTAAAATAAATAAAATAATTTATTCACTGGAAGAAATGCACTCAAAAGAATGGTGTGCCACAAGGAAGTGTCTTGTACACTACCTTGTTTAAAGCCGTAGTATACAGCTGGGTGGTTCATCTTAACGGTGGAGATCTTCACGGTAGAGTCCTCCTCACGATGAAGCACATACCTACTTACTGAGTGCTTAGCATACCAATTTGAAAGGAATCGATTCAAAATTAATGGCACCTTAGACGACATTTTAGGAGATTATCCAGAAAAAATCATTAACCTGTTTGAATTCCTGGATGCTACAAATTTAACACACAAAATCTAACATAAAACTGTATTTTGCTGATACACAATATTCTCTAATATCAACCTATAGTAATTATAAATGTCTCCATATTGCAACAAACATTTTTCATGAATAACTAGTTCTTCTTATTAAAACGACAACTTTTCCAGTGTGGTTGATATTGCCCTTAAAAAAATAAATAAATAAAAAAAGAAAAGTAAGCCATAGTATGTGTAATATTAAATCAAACAGCATAGATATTTTTAGTTTCAGCAAATAATATCACTTTCTACGCGTAGTCTATATATGAACCTCCCTTTCCTACCCATGCGAATACCGGTTGAGCATTGTTCACTTCATGAATGGAGAATTTCCCGCTAGAACGGAAGTGTAAACCGATATCAAGCCAAGAACAAGGGCTTGGAGTCGAGTGGAAAGTTGAGATCCTCGCGATACCCAACTCCAGCGAAACGTTAGCCACGAACTGAGGCCGACAGAGAGCAAACTCCAAACTATGACCTGGGCTCAGGGTTCTGGCCTTATGGGGACTCAAAACCAAGGTTTTACTTATTCTAAAGATTTATTGTAATATTGTTAATTTATTTAGTGAGAAGTAATACTTTGATTACTAATCAATTGAAGGGGTCGTGGCAAAGTCGTGCCAAGCAACATTTTTAACAAAACTTAACTGTAGCTGCTATATGTTGGATATTATGTGGGACAATCAGTTGAAATGGTTAGGGGCAGCAAGATTAAGTAGCATTCAGAGCACTTAGTTGTCATATCTTAGTAACATTATCATAGAATGATAGTCCCACATAATATCCAACATATAGCAGCTACAGTTAAGTTTTGTTAAATATGTTGCTTGGCACTATTTCGCCCCGAACCGTTTAATTTTAGTATGAGAAAGGAGTATAAAAAGACGGACTAGCAGGATCTGCTTCATCTTAAACCGTTTCCAATCTTATCCTTAGTGGCATTTGAAATGTCAACATTTAAAGTGAATTCTTATAGCGAAGCAACATCTTAGGCGCCACATTTGGAAAGCGGCAGATTTCTGCGAAAGAGATCGCTCCATCAAAAGTCGCAGTTTTAACATGATTTTAAATAGATTTACATTTACTACGATGTCCCAATCGGAAATCCCAAGACAAATATGTATAGTTTATTCCCATTTTCCTCGAAAACGGTTATTGACATGGCTTTGGAAATGGTTTTACTGGATTCCCCACGTTTAACGACAGAACCCTTCTGTGGACCAGAATCAGCCTGTGGAGTATCTTTAACCCTAGCCAAAGTAATTATTGCTGACTTGGCAAGGACAGAACACCTAGGCATTTGGCAAAAAATCCAAACGCAAAGACATTCAAAGCGTTTTCTATGCAAGGTAGATAGGAAACGAACAAAGACAATTTTGTCCCTATATAGAAAGGCTATGAGGGAGACTATTGCTCTTTACTCAGGTCATGCAAGGATGTGTGGCATAGAGAAGGAAACACCTGTACACATAATTTGTGATTGTATAGTACTCGCAAGAAGGCGCATCATGTACTTTGGATGTGCAAAAAATAACGAGCCCAGGGAGAGATTCTGAGCTTACACTCCTTAGAAGATCAGAGGGTTTGTCAAGGAAACAAGGCTACTTTAAGTGACCCAGCAAGATATCAGGGGCACAATAGATCTTTGAACTCGAGTTGCTTTCCCCCTAGGGGGCCCTGATTCTATCTATCTAAACATATATCTGTAAGCGTTACGATTTTTATCGCGCGAATTTCGCCCTAAAAACCATGTGAAAATTGATCCAGGAACTAAGAAATAGTTCAAAGTATCTTGGTAGATAACACGTCCAACTAATGATGAACATATGTTAGTTTAAAACAAAAAAAAAAACAAGCTCATATTGTTCCATTATAAGTTCATGTTTGCTAAGAAATAAATAAATTTCTGAGTGTGCTGTTGTTTACTAATATAGAAGAGCATCTCCTTGTTGAGTGATTTGCTTAGTTATGATGCTCCTACGCGACGGAGTTTTATTTTTTTTTTAAACTACTGAATAACTATCAATTAGTGAAACGTCAAACATTATGTTCAAACAAACTAGTCTACATATGGAAAACGGCTCTATTATTTATCTTGAGAGGTTAATGCAATTTCCAAAATCTTCCAAAGTTGTTACATTTAAGATTCGATCATGATTCACAATGCCTCGATAACAGAACAATTAATATGAAGAAAAAAAAGTCAAAAATTCACTTAGAATGGTGTGGTTTGTGGCCTATTGGGTTGGGGTTTTGTCATGATGAAGATTCATATTGTCTAGAAAAATGTTGATAACGGAGTTCAGGATTCCGATGCCCCTCACCTTGTCGGAGTACGAAAGAGGGCAATTGTTCAGCTGCATGGAAGCCTCAAAGAACGAATCCAAGAAAGGAGTGGGTGTAGAGATTTTGATCAGCGAACCCTTTGATAACTATCCACTTCTGGGTGATAGGTTCAATCGAGGACACTACACTAAGAAGGTTTATTACATTGGTAGCAGGCTTCCGAAGTTCATAGCAACACTTGCACCCAGAAGTGCACTCACTGTTTACGAAGAGAGTTGGAACGCATATCCGTACTGCAGGACAATTGTGACGAACAAGAGGATGGGGAGTGACTTCTTTGTTCAGATAGATACCTACCACGTGGACGAAAGTCGCGGTGATGCCGAAAACGTCCATCAGCTTAACGAGGAAAAGCTAAACAAACGGGAAGTGGTTTTAATGGACATCGGAAACGACCCACTACCTTCAGACTGGAGTCTTGAGGAAGACCCGTCGACTTTCCGTTCGACAAAAACTCGACGCGGTCCGCTCACAGGAAACTGGATTCAGACCGCATATCCCATCATGACTTGCTACAAGCTGGTCACTGCACAATTCAAGTGGTTCGGACTGCAGGGAGCTGTCGAGAAATTCATCATGAAAACTGAAGCCAAACTGTTCCTCAAGTTCCACAAGCAGGTGTTTTGCTGGATTGACTTGTGGATTGACATTTCGATGCCGCAAATCAGAAGGCTTGAACAGGAGGCCAAGGACGAGCTTTTCAGACTCCTCCGTGAAGGTTCCTCTTTCGCAGCTTCTTCACACCACAATGTAGCTGCTGCCCGAAGCATATCTCGTTTCAGAACATAACCTTTCAAATTGAATGAATAATAATTTTTATGCCTTAAACCCAATAGTTTAAAATATCTATATAGCCTGTAAACCAAAACTTTCATGTGTCCATACCTAGTATCTATGAAATTGTCTTTAAAGGATCATTCCGTGAGTTCTCCAACACTTACTTAGGTTAAGGTACTTTGATTTGAGGTGAATCGAGACGGTGATACTCCTTGTAGATTTTGTTATAGTCGAGAGGTTTCCGAAATAAAATGTCGCCATAGATTTTTGCAATTTCAATCGCAGAGTTGATAGTTGTGAACTCTGACTTCAACGTAAGAACTCCTTTGCCGGTTATGTACAATAGAGGTAAGTGTTCCGGCACTCAAACATGATTTGTGCACATATGTTTTCATTAAGCCTGTAAAATTTTCGTTATAACTTTCAATTATCTCATCACATTACGCCAGCACATTTCCATCCAGGACAATAGCCAGAGGATTGGCCACGTCATAACCAATACATCAGTAGTATTTTTACTTTATAACGAGCACCAATTAATTTATTTTTTAAATTTTAACGCCCACTTATACAAAAGCCAGTTTTTTGGGGACAGATGATCTACAGGTTACCAACCTTTACTAGCTAGGGTAGGGCTAATAACGTTACTTTTTTCGAAAGGAAAACCACTACTCCTACTGGGAATTAAGCATACAACCTTAGGAACGCTTTAAAACCGGGCCTAAACACCAAATAAAGATTTGAATATTGTAATAACTAATGCACCCATATTCTAAGTCAACTGGTTAATTCTATGTCCGGAATTGGTCAATTGTAGTATCAGTTACAATAAAACATTATACGCAAACAGATTTCATCACATTAAAGAAAGATGATATCAGGTTGCCTAGTTTGGAAATAGGAACAGCTAGAAATGGATAGGGCCTAGAGATAAACCCTGCGGGACACCATCCTTTACTAATGAACACTAGTTTCCGTCTAGTTCTAACTGCGTTCCGCCTTACAGGTCGTCCAATTCGTTTTATACGGCCTTAATCCTCTCTCTCTGCTATGGGAAGGAAGTGAGATAAAAAGTAGTATGACACAGTTGGTTCTCATTCTCTCTACGCCTCAAATGCAGCTGCCCAAGCATTGCCTTAAGAGAAAACAAGGTGAAAAAAAGTAAGAAGAGGCTGAAAAGGGTCTAAACAAATAGTAATAAAAACTAATCATTGAGATGAGATACTTGAGCATTGGGATTGTATCTTAATAAACCTAAATTAGCTACAAAAAAAAACTTTTTGTTATGAGATCTCCTAAAATGGTATTCCCTGACATAATCGTGTTTACATCCTCTGTTTTGAGTGTCCATGATCAGGATAGTCGCAAACGGAGGAGTTGGTTGTATCACCGTTGGCTATCCCTTGTGATGAAAGTGGAGAGGCTGAAATGTCAAGAGATCACATGTGTCCTTGTCCACAGCGTTCCCCATTGTTCCGCGGTACAACCTCCGCTCCGGAGTTTAACACTGGGCTAAAAAGAAAGTGATATATATGGTCGTATTAACCTTGAAGTCCTAAGAATACTGACAACTATACTATTGTCTCTGTGTTTATATTTTCAATAACTATATTTGGGTCTTTAGGCGTCATGACGCCTAGCGTGCCAGATCATGGACGTATAGGGGAAATAATTTTGGGCCTGGCTGTGAATATTTGGGGGTGTGGAATACTAACACAATATAGGACTGGCACAAGAGGACTATGTTATAAATACAAATAAGCATTTGTATTTATAACAGACAGCAACAACTTGAGAAGGTCAACCATCCACAAGCAGGTCCAAGTCGAGACTGATTATGTACGGGATTCTACTGTACGCCTTGGAATGTCTAGTATCTGGGGAAAGAGAGACAGTAGAGATGACCACCGCAGAACCACCAGCCGTATTGCTGGGACCAGGGTTGCCATCTATACATGGTACCACTGGTGGAAGGTTCTGCTCCTTACGTTTAGTCTCTAAGCCTTCATATTTATAACACACTTCTCTGAAGAGGTAACAAACATGTGTGAAACAAGTAGGGATAAGCTAAATAAATCGGTGACGTGTAATTTGAATGCCCTATTTCACCAATTTCTCAATAATTGTTTCTTTCAATGTGACAGGCAATTATCTATATGGGAAATTTCCTATAGCGAAACTGATGCAGCCTTTCTAGTCTGGTTCTGAAGTCATTCAATGTTTGGAATAGCGGAAATTGGGGATTTCTAAACTGGTGTAGATAGGTGACGAAAATCCCAACATGGGCTTTACGGGTTTTCACTAGAACCGTGTCGGTCTTTTGACAAGGAGGGAATTCGAAACGGTGTTTCGTTTCAAGGATCAAGGTCTCTCATCAGGTGCCAAGAAGGTGGAGTAACTGCCCGCATTTACACGGCTGTCACTTCTCCATCCGCTCCTGTCAATCAAACAGCATACATTGTCACCTTCCTTTCTTGGTTCCGAATAAAGTTAAATTAATTTTTTATATACTAAAAATAACTCTATCACATCGGAGTTTCATCCGTTGATTGGTTTTAATATTTCCTATCATTTGTAGCACGTTCTGAAGGAGTTTAGCTATTAAGGTGGTTCTTGTGAAAGACATTTTCGTCAATCAAAACTGAAATATAATTAGCATAGAAAAGGTCAATGATAAATGAACGTTAAAATTTAAATAAATTTTAATGTCCGTTTATTATTAACTATGAATTTTAGGACGGGTTATCTATAGGTTACCAGCCTTTTCTACCCAGGATAGGGCTAATTCCTTTTCCTTTTTTTAAAAAAAGAAAAGCCCACTAGTGGGAATTGAACCCACTATATATATATATATATATATATATATATCGACACACACATGCCTGTCAATACGGCTCATAATTAAGAAACGAAGGAGTCCTGTAAGTAACATTGGTGGGAGGGTGGGGGTCAGAGCTTACGTACGAGATGCGGGTTGGAATTTCGATTGTGGTTGTTTTTCAGCAATGGACTTGCTGAAAACACTCCTTGTGCCGCAATGAATGCTACGAAACATTTGTAAGTTGTAAATTGCACTTGATTTGCTAGTGATCACAAGTACAAAACATTTAAAGTAATAAATTTGTAGATTATAAAAAAAACTGAACTTTTGGATAGAAACTTAAGCCAAGGATGTGGTCAAACTTGACCTGGGAATTTTCTGCAACGTTCCTAATGGGATTGCTGTTTTATGAAAACCTTAGAATAAGCGGTAATGTAGGAAAAAGTCAATGCAAAACTATGGCACTTTGATGCCGAAACATTTCGGCGAAATAGCTGGACTTAGAAGGATTGACAGAAGATAGGACACTCTGCACAAAGTGAAGGGGCAATTCTACTCTACCGAAATATCTTAATGCACCGCTCCATATTTGTAGGCTGGGCTTTGTGCAACACCAAGTAGTAATTCCTACCTCAAATGTGTGAACTTATCTGAAAACAGAAGATAAGGGCTACGGAGAAGAACATCAAACTTCTATATAGATCTAGCCCAAATACAAAAACATATAAAGACATACATTCCCACATACCGCCCGAATGTAATTCATCCGGACTACCTAAAATAGATCTCATCCACTTTCCCTATGATATTGTTATATAATACTCATCAAATATGATTTCCCCGGCCTAAAGAACTCATTATCCTGTTATCAATTAGCATAACTCGAAGGTATCGGATTGCGAAGACTCGTGTGGGCATACCAACTAGCTATTATATCATCAAAGAATTTAGTTTGCTCCTCATTGTAAGAAGATCATTCATAAATTTGTGGCACGGTACGTGGTTCCTTCATCAATAAGAAATATAATATTGCTTACTGAGGTGTATGGTATTTAACGCATTATTTCTTAGTACCATAAATCATTGCTACCGAATTAATAATTTTTTAACAGGAGTCCAAAAATGGTATTTTGTGTCCTTCACACTTATCATGCCGGGTTCCCTTATTTTCATAATACCTTTCTGTCATTTGGAAATTATTCAGCTGTTTGGAGGCTTGGGTGAGTAAAGTAGTATCTTTTTGTATTAAACGACTTTATTTATTACTTACGCCCGACATGTTTCGTTTCATTTTTGCATTCCTTTTTTGCAAGTCTTCTCCACACCAAGCACCCACAATGGAGGCATGCGCAGGTACAAAAAGATTTCTGTTTTACCGACTCTAAGCATCCAAACAACTATTTACAAATATTTTGGGTTATTTTCAAGAACAAATGAGCGTGTCCCAAAATATGTGTGTATATGTATAAAACACACACACACTCCCTGGGGGTGGATTCTATATAAATTGTCGAACGATGATAATCCCGTATTGGTTATTACGCTTGCGTAATCCAGCTTATACTTATCTTTCGTTCTATGGGCAAGTCCTGATATTTACGCATTTTCTGGGCATACGATTTCCGGATGTTATTATCATTATTGCCTACTGTATGAGCAATATCAGCTATCGGACAGGTACGGTGCCCGAATTGTATTCCTCGGGGTGCCCTCCACGTGCGGGATGGGCCTGCTCATTTCGGAATGGCTAACGCTGGAGGTTATGGGTACGAGCCCTGCTCACCCTCGGGAATTCTGGTAAGCCTCTCACCCTTTGTTTTCGTGAAGTAGAGAAACCGTAATGCGTAATTGGCGTTTGATTATTCATGCCTGCTGGGACACATTTTTCTCCAAATGGTATTACAGGTTGTATGGTGGCCGGGGCCACGTTGTGGTAGGTTTTGCTGTAGAGTGACCAGAACTTAGCTGGGAGTTATGAATTGGACGTAGTCCCAAAGCACCCTACTCCAAGACGGAAGTTGTAAAGTCGGTTTCTTTCCCGATGATGATCTTGCGAGCCTCTGGTCTTGGGTCTTTGATGGTTAGCGTCCGAAGGCTTGCGGCTCATCTTTTGTAGAGCCAAAATGTTGGCTGGTTATGGTAGGACGGAGGATTTAAGCCAATTCAACCTCTTGTGGCTTGGATTAGGACACCTGTCGAATTTTAGCAAGTATTTAATTTTTTGTCATATCTGTTGGTGGAGACCTTTTTATTGGCATTGGTTCGAGTACTGTTAAAAACTTTTGACGTAAGTACGTCATTGTCAACAGTGGCGTGATAATGAGCGCTCGCCTACAGTACTCTCACGGATGCAAGTGACGACACTCTCCACCACCAGATATGACAAAAGTTATTAATTTGTCCCTATTTCCCGGGAGCGGAAATGTTTCCATGTAAGAGCTTGCACAGGAATCATCTCACGACAGTTTATTTTTTTCTCAGCAATATTTATGGAATTTTCATAGTAAGTAAGGATATCACCCTGAGAATGGTATTTACTTTCGTAAGTTGTTATGTGAATATCTTAAGGAAGTAGGTACATGAAGATCCGTGAGAAATGTGTGAGATTGTTCTCTAAGCGTGGATTTGTCGGTTGTAAACAGCAAGGTAAGAATACTCGTATTCAATTCATAAAAGATTGATTCATTATTTATTTGTAAGAGGTTCGCAATTTTTAGAGATTTACTTTGTAGTAATGTATAATTTAGTAATATTACAAGGCGTCTATAATAACACCTTATACATATTGTGCATATAAATACATTGTACAAAATCATGATGCAGTACACAAAGCGTGTCGTCTTCGTAAATTATATATCTTTGAATATAAGTTAATTGAGATTAGGTGTGTTAATATGGTGTTAATATATAGACTAAACGGCAAGTAAGTCATGTGAAATTGCTAGGTGGTTACGTAATCTGCAGTCAGTAAGTATGTGTTTAACTGTTAATGTCTCGTTACAAGATGTGCAGACAGGTCTGTCTTGTCGTTCCATTAGGTAGGAGTGCGTTAGTAAACTATGTCCTTTGCAGAGTCCTCCTTCAATAATGGTTTTAAATTAAAGGTTCTTTTAAAGGAATTATTTGGAAAAAAAAATCAGTCCCGTAACAGGCCACGACGACCATACGGCACACTAGGGAGATAGTGTGGTCAGTACTATGCTCCGGCCGCCTGATTTCCCCTTGGCTGCTTCAATTGCTACAGTCATTAGCACCCAAGGTACCCATAGATAAATTTATTAAAGGCTGGGTTGGCCTAGGGACGGTCAGGGAGGCCGAATTCAACCCATGAACGAAGACACTAGAAGAAAAAATCTTTATTGCTTGCTCGTGGTTTGAACTCAGGTCCTCCAACTTATTTGTCCAGTGCTCTACCACTGAGCTAACCTCGCCCCTAAAGAAATTATTTATGAATGTATTTAATACTACCCTTTTTCTGAGGAATGTCAAGGTATTGATATTCCGAGTCACAAATCCCATAGCGATAAAATTTAATAATTTTTAACTAAAACTGTCTTATAATGACATAACTAAAATTGCAAAACGTTTCGACAACTGGAAGAACCAGATCTGAGTTCTCCGAATGAATGGGGCATCCACATTCACACAAATTGTGAAAATATCTGATCCTAAATTCTTCTCTAATGTCAAGGGCGTTCTTCTTTAACATATTTTATATTTTTCGAAACCATGTTTCACAATGAAAGGAAAATAAAACTAGGAGCGAGTTATAACACACAGGTCACAAATAACAGGTTGTTCTGAATTTGGCTGTCCACTTGCACTTCTTAGCAATTTCCAAATGAGAACACACTAACGCAAAAGTGTTCAATCGCGTTTGAACAAACATTTTTTTTGTACCTACTTAATTACTTGTAGAATTCTGCATTAATACTGCTTTTCCATTTTATTTCTAGTTCTAATCCTCGTTGTTGACAGTTTTCTCGCCATGTAAAAATCATTACATACCATCATTACATTTTTTTTTTTTTTTTTTTTTTTTTTTTTAGCGCCGGGCTATCTACAGGTTGCCACCCTATCATTACATATGTTTGTCGCGTGGACCTAAAGCATAATATGTTCCTGAATTTGAGCAGAAGGCTCTAAACGAATTTTTTAGAACTAATTGGTCTTATTTAATTTATTTTTACCATTTTTACTGATTTAATTTTGTCCGGCAGTATATATATATATATATATATATATATATATATATATATATATATATATATTATTTATTCTTATAGATGACCCAAAATATCCAAATTCTTTTTTATCCTAGGAGGCATGGGGTCATTAAAGCTGTCTTCCCTTTTTTTATACTACTTTATGTATTGGGCCCGACATGTTTCGTGCGTTTTTTCTTCGCACCTCTTCAGGGGCACTTCTTGCAAGGAAGTCCTCTCTTTCCCAAGTACTCCCTCATGAGTCCGGCTTATTACTTACATGCTACATTATACTTAGTAATAAGCCGGACTCCAGAGGGAGTACTTGGGAACGAGAGGACTTCCTTGCAAGAAGTGCCCCTGAAGAGATGCGAAGAAAAGACGCACGAAACATGTCGGGCCCAATACATAAAGTAGTATAAAAAAAGGGAAGACAGCTTTAATGACCCCATGCCTCCTAGGATAAAAAAGAATATATATATATATATATATATATATATATATATATATATATATATATATATATATACATACATAAAAAAGTTAATAGAGGTCGTTTTCGGTGTTCGGGAGTGCAACCTCGAAAATACAATATAAGCATTAACATCCAATAAGCATTCTTAGAATCCAATCAAAGTAAACGCCTTTGAGTCAATGGACTGATTTAGAGGAGTCAGGAAAAGAAAGTGCCTGTAGTTATGTAAATGTGGAGCTCCAGAATAAGTGTTCACGATGACCGATATTGATTATGTAATAAAGTGAAAACGCATGGTTTTAATTAGCAATTATAAGTCAATGTGGACAATCCTTTTATCTCAATTTGAACTAATGATTTATTTTTTAACATTCATTTCTAACGATAAAAAAATAAATAAATCAAACATTTCAAATATAATAATAAATCTGCGCATATTTCAGCTCCTACTTTAGGTGTCTCTTTTGTGATTGTACTAGGGCGAAGCTGTACCTACAATGACCACGTCGAGATTGTGATGTCTATTAGCTGTGAGTAGTCAGCTGTGCACCATGAACAGTTCTAAGGATATAAATTGATCTTCCAAAATATCATGTAGGTTAAAATAAAATTTATTTAGATCTGGTTAATGAGTAAAAAATTAAATTCTGCCTAGTACATTTAAAAAAATTATTTTAAATATTTAATACTAGTTTTATTTCTTTGTAACGTAAAATATTTTTTTATTCTGTTTTAATGGCATTTTTTCTAGGGATGTTCGATTCTTATTATCGATAGTATAATTGTAAATTATTCTTAAAAGTACAAACAATTTACACAGTAAAAGTATAACTTTTGTTTTGTGTCTGGACGAGGCATAATCTGTAGAAGTCTTCCTTAGATTTTTTTTTTTTTTTTTTTTTTATTTATTTAAAGAAATATCACAATCTACAATTCAATTGCATTATGTAATTTGATACATGTTACTTGCTCACGCCTCAGGTGTCCCCAGTTGTCAACCGAATACCTTCCTAGTTTAGGAAGGATTGTAGGATGACCAGGAGTTACCTTACGCCATCCAACCACACCCTGCGACTAGCAGGGAGGATTGGAGGCGAATGAGACGTGGGCTGTGTTATCTTGAGGAGAGAAAATATCCACCGATATCACTCTCAATTTATGCAATTATAATTTCTTTGATCACTCCACAAATAATTTTTTTTGTTCACTCCACGACACTTCACTGACTAAGTAAGTCTCGGGGCCACTTCCTGTTAAGGCGTCTTGGTGGAGAGGAAGGATGGTTGGTGCTGGATAAGGATTGGGCTATAGGATTAGGATGATTGATTAATTTGCTATGGAAAGATGAGAAGCGGATTGGGATTATATCTTGGACAAAAGGGATATTTAGGTCATTATGTAGGGTGCGATTTGTAACATAATAAGGGGCTTTGATTATCTTCCTTAGATTGGGCTAAAATTAATTCTATAGTTATGTTTCCTCTGTAGAGATGTATAAAGGCATGAAACATGCAGAAAACTTATAATATATGAGGAATTGAAATGTTTTTAATATCTACAGGGTCTCCCAAAAGTAATGGGAAAAACGAAATTTTGAAATTAATCTTGTAATAACTTATGAAAAGTGCAATTTTTTAGATTTTTTTTTTAATAGCCGCGTAATGTAAATATTCCTAAGGATCACCATAACCTGAAATTTGCGCAAAATAATTTATTCCCTAAGCTCACCCAGCCTTTAATTAATTTAATTAATAATGGGTACCCTGGGTGCTAATGACTCTAGCAGTCGAAGCAGCCAAGGGGAAAATCAGGCGGCCGGAGCATAGTATTGACCACACTACTACCAGCGTGCCGTATGGTCAAGAATCAGATACCTCTACAGTATCTGCCCCTCTGGGCCCTTGTGGCATGTTACGGGACTGATTTTATATATATATATATATATATATATATATATATATATATATATATATATATTTGTATATATATATATATATATATATATATATATATATATATTTGTATATATATATATATATATATATATTTGTATATATATATATATATATATATATATATATGTATATTTGTATATATGACCAATAGAGTGGAGGATAGCTCAGCGGTAGAGCACTCGACTAATATGCTAGAGGACCAAATTTAAAAAATCGAGCGCACTAATCATTTTATCTTCTAGCGTCTACATTCGTGGGTTGGATTCGGGGTCCCAGACCTTTCTTAGGCCCTGCAATAAATTCCATTCATGCCCTCAGATTAATTCATTACACTTAATGTAATATACAGCCAATGTGCATAAAACATTAGTAGACTAATTCCCATCCAACCACCGCACTACCAAGAAGTTACCACGCTCTCTAAGCCTCCATGGGGGGGGGCATGGAATTTGTCAGAAGCTGTAATCGAAACCGCGTCTCCTACATGTTATCTCGGCACGCCTGCAATCCTGCGTCGAGGAGACCCAACAGCTGTCACTAATCACTAAAATTGGCTGGTTAGAATCAAATGACATCGCACCGAGATTACTCGCTACAACAAGACATAGGGAAAGGATCTGCTGTCTACGTGCTTCAAGTTTCCTCCTTTCTATATCAGATGTAACAATCATGCTCACTAGGTTGCAAAGGCTCAAGAACATATTAGGATTTGGTTTCAGCTCATAGATACATTTTATATAGCAATAAAGCGAATTATTTATGACAAGACGGCTTAGACCCACTTCCAATATCTGTGATGACCAGGGAACGGATGTTATTGTATTTACATATTGTTTTCTGATTCTCAAATCGAAATTTTTGAAGGAATTCTGCACGTTTTAAGTGATTTTAAAGCATTTAAACAGGTATATATATATATATATATATATATATATATATATATATATATATATATATATATATACATATCTGATTTTGACCTAGCCTAGATCAACAAACAGTATAAGCAACAAATAGACAAAGAGCTGAATTTATCTATATATATATATATTTGAAGCACATTCTTCAGGAATGTGGTGTAAAACTAGCCACCCTGCTGAATAATTGCTTAGCTACGCTGCTCTTGCGTGCCGGGCTTTATTATTGTAATAACATAATCGTACCTTAATCTAAATGATATAATAATCGCCATGTTCCTGAGGCACTTTCTTCTAGACCTTGGAAAGATTATTGTTATGAAACACATTAACTAAAACACATTGTAGTTATCTCATAATGGTTTTGCAGCAATCCAGTTACTTACCCTTTCCTCACATTGTTGCAACGTATTTCCACACATTGTACGAATTTGGAATTCCCGTTGAGGACTTTATGAATGCATTCTAGAAAAGTGAATGGAAGGATATTGGAGTGGTTTTCTCCGTAATTGGTTTCACCAGTTCCACCATCCAGTCCTACAACGAGCACCGAACCTTTGCGAATGTTAAAGAAAAAAATGTTGTGCGTGAAAAAAAAAATATGTTAATACATTTTATTTTCTTATACAGATACCTTATTAATTACAGGATATAAGTTGATATTTTGGCTCACGTAATAAGGAATCTGACAGGTCTTATAGTGTTTACGAGTAGTTTCTTACTACTTACTTGTCTGTTGTACTGTACTTAAATGAGATTACAACAGATAAATAAATTGCATACATAAACGATAGACATTGACATATGATAGAAGTTTACATAGATAGATAATAGAGCTTTAAGAGCATTATTCAAATAGTTTTTTTTTTTTTTTTTTTTTTTTTTTTTTTTTTTTTTTTTTTTTTTTTTTTAAGTAATGTTCTGTACATCGGCTGCTAGGCCATTAGCACTATTCAAATAGTTTTAACATTATTGTCCCTGAGCACTACAATTTGGGCGGGGAGATTTTTTTTCTTCTGCTACTAATGTAACTAAGAGGAAATTAAGTCCTCAATTTCACAATTTAATTTCAACATTTTGAATTTTATAGACACAAAATCATTAAATTTTCCTATTTTTTTTTTTTTTGGATATAGTAATTTTTTGCCCTTGTGTTGATTAGTTTTAAAATAATAATATTTTAGGTAAATTCATATAAATTGAAATAAAGAAAGAAAAAATTCGAACTTGGTAATAGTGCCTTTGAAGTTTAGAAATCATTACCGTCCGCCTTTTTGAATTAACGAGAAACCCTAACAGGATATACCAAGTTGTTCCCAAATAGATGTTTGAACAGCTCTCTCATACTGATTTCAGTTGTCAAGAAGCTACGTAAGCGTCAGTTTTTTCGAAGCGTTTTATCTGGCAAGTTAAAATTGGATTATTTTGTTTGTCATTACCATCTCCCATTTTATTATTCAAAACATCCATGACATTTTTTTTTGTCTAACAAATAAATAGTGCCTCATAAACTACTTACTTTACCATCATTACCATCCTACTTAACATTGGACGGTATTGATCCGTCCAATGTTGAGGAAGGAGCTCAAATTTGGTTATCTCACCTATCATAGACGTATAAAAATTGTAGGTGGTAGCTCCTAGGTACTCCTCCTCTCCTGATAGTTTTCCGCCTTTTTTGTTCTCCTGATGGGGTCCATCCATCGCTTTATAAAAAATAATTGATCCTAATTTATTAGCATTTTCTAGCTCTTAAGCTATGAAAAGTATCAGGAGAAGAGGAGTTAGAAGGAGCTCAAACTTCGTTATCTCTTCTATCATAGATGTATAAAAAATGTAGGTGGTAGCTCCTAGGTACTCCTGCTCTCCTGATACTTTTCCGTCTCTTTTTTTCTCCTGATTGGGTCCATCCATCGCTTTATAACTAATAATATATCCGAAACTATTCGCTTTTCTAGCTCGAATACTATGAAAAAGTATCAGGAGAAGAGGAGAAGGAAGGAGCTCAAATTTGGTTATCTCACCTATCATAGACGTATAAAAATTGTAGGTGGTAGCTCCTAGGTACTCCTCCTCTCCTGATAGTTTTTCGTCTTTTTTTTTTTTCTCCTGATGGGGTCCATCCATCGCTTTATAAAAAATAATTGATCCTAATTTATTAGCATTTTCTAGCTCTTAAGCTATGAAAAGTATCAGGAGAAGAGGAGTTAGAAGGAGCTCAAACTTCGTTATCTCTTCTATCATAGACGTATAAAAAATGTAGGTGGTAGCTCCTAGGTACTCCTGCTCTCCTGATACTTTTCCGTCTCTTTTTTTCTCCTGATTGGGTCCATCCATCGCTTTATAACTAATAATATATCCGAAACTATTCGCTTTTCTAGCTCGAATACTATGAAAAAGTATCAGGAGAAGAGGAGAAGGATGGAGCTCAAATTTGGTTATCTCACCTATCATAGACGTATAAAAAGTGTAGGTGGTAGCTCCTAGGTACTTCTCCTCTCCTGATACTTTCCCGTCTCTTTTTTTTCTCCTGATTGGGTCCATCCATCGCTTTATAAAAAATAATTGATCCTAATTTATTAGCATTTTTTAGCTCTTAAGCTATGAAAAGTATCAGGAGAAGAGGAGTTAGAAGGAGCTCAAATTTGGATCAAGCTAGGACGGTAATGGACTCTGAAATTAAATAAATATATTCGTTATTGTTTTTCTTTATGTTTGTTTGTTTGGTTGGTTGATCGTTCTTAAAACTGATCATTTTAAATTCGTAGGTACTTTTATCAAGTGAACTTTTGTAAAGAAAATACCTACTAGAAGTGAAACAATTCAAGTGATGAAGTGTTAGATATACCTGGAGATCACTGTTTCGAGTCCCACCTATTCAGTTATTCAATTAAAACATAATATGATAATAAAATTTTGTAGATAATAGATTAACCTACAGTTAATGCCGTTTTTATTAAATGAAAGAGTCAAAATAGAAAAATGGTTATGAATATAAATTTTTTTTTTTTTGAAAATAGCCATGTTTCAAAAAATATAGTTCTGGGTGCATCATTAACTATCGACAAGAATTCACCATCAAATATATCGTCGATACAAATGCAAAGTATCGAATGTGAAAAAATGCATTTTTCATTTTCAATCTATACTGATTACTGTTGGACTGATGGACGGCAAACTCTCGAATCTAAATTCACTCAGTAAAAAAAGAATGTAACCACTGTCAAAAGGTCGAATCTTCCGACTATTTTACTGTCCACATGCAAATTAATGAATAAAAGTTTTTTCAGTCTGGAAAGTGGTGATTTTCACATTCGATAGTTTGCATTTGTATCGACGATATGTCCAATTGGTACAAAAAAGTTCATTAAGATTTCAAGTTGATTTCGACTACCCACCAATATTTTAAAGATTTGCCTAAATATGATTGATTACGTAACCGTTCACAGGCCGTTTGAGTGGTTTTAATTAGTATTCTTCATTGATGAAGATGAATGATTGCAAATAGGTGACAAAATGTATCCAGTAAGGACGGACATTAGCTTTGAATTTATTGTAGTCTATGCCGAAGTCATTAAATAACGTGTATACAATTACTGAATATTTCCATTGTTTGCAACGATATTGACTTCAATGTCAAAGATATATTTCACTAAATGTTCCGCGAAAAAAGAAAATAGAGTTAATCCCAGCTAATCTTCTTGTTGATGCACTAAAATTAATGGCCACTCTCTCGCCTGGAGAGTTATGGTGCGCATTTCGACACGAAGTGAGGTCGCTATTACCCATTGTTCTCTCGTGGTTGGTAATCCATCGCAGCTATGTCTGTCCGTTTCTACGAGGTGCTTGTCTCGTCGAATCCATGTTTATTCAGTAGGTTACGAGATTGCTCGCAGCTTTGATAATCGGCCGACAGGGCACGCTTCGTAGCCTTGTCGCAGTCCGCTGGTTAACAGTCCGTAAGAACGGTACTCATTAGTGTTGATTTTTCTTAGGATGGTCTTGTGTTTATACTTCCTTCAGAGCAGGAAATTTACAAGTACCAAGCTTTTTTTTTTTGTTCCTTTTAAAGAGTGTCAATCTCTGAGACAATTAACGCCAACTTGTTAAGCTTTAACTGGTTACTACTAGTCGGTGTTTGAGTATCGTCCAGAAACCAAGCGCCAGAGCATGGAGTGGACTGCAACCTCTCCAACGCCCAAATTAGAAATTATGAGGAAGTCGAGGATCAACTGCATGTTGATCTGTTGTTGTCCACAAGAGTTTAGCGCTCAAGCCCGAACGGTCTATCAACATTTTTACCGGGAGGATCTTGAAAGAGTCGTTCATGAGGGACCAAACATAAAGAATAACTAGGCTTTCCATCACGATAATGCTCCCTGTCACACAATTTCAATAAACAAGGTTTTCACCAGTAAACTCATTCCAATGGCCTTAATCGCCTGACTTGAGGCCTTGTGACCTTGTTCTCTTTCTCAAACATTACCTCCAGGGAACTCATTTTAGGATAGTCGGAAACATTCAAAAGACTGTAACTGACCAAATAAAAGCTATTCCAGTAACAAAGTTCCAGCAGTGCTATGAGGAATGAAAGAACCATCTCCAACACCGTGTGGCTTCAGAGAGAAGTCACTTTAAGGTTGACAATATACAATTGTAATTCTACTTAAATGGAATAAAAAAAAAAAAAAAGGTCTCATTACTTAATTTACATACCTTGTAGGCTTGAACAAGTGTATGATTAAAAAGTCTGAGTCACAAGAACAGTTATTGCGAGTCAGACTCTTATGAATTCATCTTTTGCCTATTTTGTATTATCACGGTTCCTCCCTCCCTTCATAGGGAGGAACCCCGCTTATAAGGTTGATCTCATGAAACAATCCGGAAGTGCCGACTAGACAACCCCTAGAGACCGAAAATAGCGGTGGTTCAAATTTGTATATATATATATATATATATATATATATATATATATATATATATATATATATTCCACTTGTTCTTTTTTCATTATTTGGCAGAGGGCACCTCTTCAGGGGCTTTCCTTATCGGGAAGTCCTCTCGTCATGTGTACTGGCTTGAGTCATGTCAAGCCAGTATACTGATAGGGTCTATCCATCATTTTATAAATAATTATTGATCCTTATTTATTAGCTTTTTCTAGCTCGTATACTATGGAAAAGTATCAGGAGAGGAGGTCTTTTGGTTCTCCTGATGTGGTCCATCCAGGGGTTTATAAATAATAATTGATTCTTATTTATTAGCTTTTTCTAGCTTATAGACTATGGAAAAGTATCAGGAGAAGAGGAGTTAGAAGGAGCTCAAATTTCGTTATCTCACCTATCATAGGCATATAAAAAATTTAGGTGGTAGCTCCTAAGTACTCCTGCTTTCCTGATACTTTTCCGTATCTTTTTTTCTCCAGATTGGGTCCATCCATCGCTTTATAACTAATAATATATCCGAAACCATTCGCTTTTCTAGCTCGAAAACTATGAAAAATTATCAGGAGAAGAGGAGTTAGAAGGAGCTCAAATTTCGTTATCTCTGCTATCATAGACGTATAAAAAATGTAGGTGGTAGCTCCTAGGTACGCCTCCTCTCCTGATACTTTTCCGTCATTTTTTCTCTTGATGGGGTCAATCCATCGCATTATTAAAATTAATTGATCCTAATTTATTAGCATTTTCTAGGTCTTAAGCTATGAAAAGTATCAGGAGAAGAGGAGTTAGAAGGAGCTCAAATTTCGTTATCTCTGCTATCATAGACGTACAAAAAATGTAGGTGGTAGCTCCTAGGTACTCCTGCTCTCCTGATACTTTTCCGTCCCTTTTTTTTTCCTGATTGGGTCCATCCATCGCTTTATAACTAATAATATATCCGAAACCGTTCGCTATTCTAGCTCGAATACTATGAAAAAGTATCAGGAGAAGAGGAGTTAGAAGGAGATCAAATTTCGTTATCTCACCTATCATAGACGTATAAGAAGTGTAGGTGGTAGCTCCTAGGTACTCCTGCTCTCCTGATACTTTTCCGTGTCTTTTTTTTTTTTCTCTCCTGATTGCTTCCATCCATCGCTTTATAAAAAATAATTGATCCTAATTTATTAGCATTTTCTAGCTGTTAAGCTATGAAAAGTATCAGGAGAAGAGGAGTTAGAAGGAGCTCATATTTCGTTCTCACCTATCATAGACGTATAAAAAGTGTAGGTGGTAGCTCCTAGGTACTCCTGCTCTCCTGATACTTTTCCGTCTCTTTTTTTTTCTCCTGATTGGGTCCATCTATCGCTTTATAAAAAATAATTGATCCTAATTTATTAGCATTTTCTAGCTCTTAAGCTATGAAAAGTATCAGGAGAAGAGGAGTTAGAAGGAGCTCATATTTCGTTCTCACCTATCATAGAAGTATAAAAAGTGTAGGTGGTAGCTCCTAGGTACTCCTGCTCTCCTGATACTTTTCCGTGTCTTTTTTTTTCTCTCCTGATTGCTTCCATCCATCGCTTTATAAAAAATAATTGATCCTAATTTATTAGCATTTTCTAGCTGTTAAGCTATGAAAAGTATCAGGAGAAGAGGAGTTAGAAGGAGCTCATATTTCGTTCTCACCTATCATAGACGCATAAAAAGTGTAGGTGGTAGCTCCTAGGTACTCCTGCTCTCCTGATACTTTTCCGTCTCTTTTTTTTTTCTCCTAATTGGGTCCATCTATCGCTTTATAAAAAATAATTGATCCTAATTTATTAGCATTTTCTAGCTCTTAAGCTATGAAAAGTATCAGGAGAAGAGGAGTTAGAAGGAGCTCATATTTCGTTCTCACCTATCATAGAAGTATAAAAAGTGTAGGTGGTAGCTCCTAGGTACTCCTGCTCTCCTGATACTTTTCCGTGTCTTTTTTTTTTCTCTCCTGATTGCTTCCATCCATCGCTTTATAAAAAATAATTGATCCTAATTTATTAGCATTTTCTAGCTGTTAAGCTATGAAAAGTATCAGGAGAAGAGGAGTTAGAAGGAGCTCATATTTCGTTCTCACCTATCATAGACGTATAAAAAGTGTAGGTGGTAGCTCCTAGGTACTCCTGCTCTCCTGATACTTTTCCGTCTCTTTTTTTTTTCTCCTGATTGGGTCCATCTATCGCTTTATAAAAAATAATTGATCCTAATTTACTAGCATTTTCTAGCTCTTAAGCTATGAAAAGTATCAGGAGAAGAGGAGTTAGAAGGAGCTCATATTTCGTTCTCACCTATCATAGAAGTATAAAAAGTGTAGGTGGTAGCTCCTAGGTACTCCTGCTCTCCTGATACTTTTCCGTCTATTTTTTTTTCTCCTGATTGCTTCCATCCATCGCTTAATAAAAAATAATTGATCCTAATTTATTAGCATTTTCTAGCTCTTAAGCTATGAAAAGTATCAGGAGAAGAGGAGTTAGAAGGAGCTCAAATTTCGTTATCTCACCTATCATAGACGTATAAAAAGTGTAGGTGGTAGCTCCTAGGTACTCCTCCTCGCCTGATACTTTTCCGTCTCTTTTTTTTCTCCTAATTTGGTCCATCCATCGCTTTATAACTAATAATATATCCGAAACTATTCGCTTTTCTAGCTCGAATACTATGAAAAAGTAACAGGAGAAGAGGAGAAGTAAGGATCTCATATTTCGTTCTCTTCTATCATATACGTATAAAAAATGTAGGTGGTAGCTCCTAGGTACTCCTGCTCTCCTGATACTTTTCCGTCTTAGTTTTTCTCCTAATTGGGTCCATCCATTGCTTTATAAAAAATAATTGATCCTAATTTATTAGCATTTTCTAGCTCTTAAACTATGATAAGTATCAGGAGAAGAGGAGTTCGACGGAGCTCAATTTTCCTATAAATATGAGCTCCTCTTCTGATACTTTTCATAGTTTAAGAGCTAGAAAATGCTAATAAATTAGGATCAATTATTTTTTTTAAAGCGATGGATGGACCCAATCAGGAGGGAAAAAAAAGGCGGAAAAGTATCAGGAGAGCAGGAGTACCTAGGAGCTACCACCTACACTTTTTATACGTCTATGATAGGTAAGAACGAAATTTGAGCTCCTTCTAACTCCTCTTCTCCTGATACTTTTCATACTTTATGAGATAGAAAAGCGAATGGTTTCGGATATATTATTAGGTATAAAGAGGTGGATGGACCCAATCAGAAGAAAAAAAAGAGACGGAAAAGTATCAGGAGAGGAGGAGTACCTAGGAGCTACAACCTACACTTTTTATACGTCTATGATAGGTGAGAACGAAATTTGAGCTCCTTCTAACTCCTCTTCTCCTGATACTTTTCATAGTTTAAGAGCTAGAAAATGCTAATAAATTAGGATCAATTATTTTTTATAAAGCGATGGATGGAAGCAATCGGGAGAAAAAAAACGGAAAAGTATCAGGAGAGCAGGAGTACCTAGGAGCTACCACCTACAATTCTTATACGACTATGATAGGTGAGATATCGAAATTTGAGCTCCTTCTAACTCATCTTCTCCTGATACTTTTTCATAGTATTCGAGCTAAAAAAGCGAACGGTTTCGGATATATTATTAGTTATAAAGCGATGGATGGACCCAATCAGGAGAAAAAAAGTGACGGAAAAGTATCAGGAGAGCAAGAGTACCTAGGACCTACCACCTACACTTTTTATACGTCTATGATAGGTGAGATAAAGAAATTTGAGCTGCTTCTAACACCTCTTCTCCTGATACTTTTCATAGCTTAAGTGCTAGAAAATGCTAATAAATTATGATCAATTATTTTTTAGAAAGCGATGGATGGACCCAATCAGGAGAAAAAAAGAGACGGAAAAGTATCAGAAGAGCAGGAGTACCTAGGAGCTACCACCTACATTTTTTATACGTCTATGACTGAAGAGAACGAAATATGAGCCCCTTCCTTCTCCTCTTCTCCTGATACTTTTAATAGTATTCGAGCTAGAAAAGCGAATTGTTTCGGATATATTATTAGTTATAAAGCGATGGATGGACCCAATCAGGAAAAAAAAAGAGACGGAAATGTATCAGGAGAGGAGGAGTACCTAGGAGCTACCACCTAATATTCTTATACGACTATGATAGGTGAGATATCGAAATTTGAGCTCCTTCTAATTCCTCTTCTCCTGATACTTTTTCGTAGTATTCGAGCTAGAAAAGGGAATGGTTTCGGATATATTATTAGGTATAAAGAGGTGGATGGATCCAATTAGGAGAAAAATAAGAGACGGAAAAGTATCAGGATAGGAGGAGTACCTAGGAGCTACCACCTACACTTTTTATACGTCTAAGATAGGTGAGATAAAGAAATTTGAGCTGCTTCTAACTCCTCATCTCCTGATACTTTTCATAGCTTAAGAGCTAGAAAATGCTAATAAATTAGGAATAATTATTTTTTATAAAGCGATGGATGGACCCAATCAGGAGAAAAAAAAGAGACGGAAAAGTATCAGGAGAGCAGGAGTACCTAGGAGCTACCACCTCCATTTTTTATACGTCAATGATAGGTGAGAACGAAATTTGAGCTCCTTCTAACTCCTCTTCTCCTGATACTTTTCATAGTTTAAGAGCTAGAAAATGCTAATAAATTAGGATCAATTATTTTTTATAAAGCGATGGATGGAAGCAATCAGGAGAAAAAAAATAGACAGAAAAGTATCAGGAGAGGAGGAGTACCTAGGAGCTACCACCTACACTTTTTATACGTCTATGATAGGTGAGATGACGAAATTTGAGCTCCTTCTAACTCCTCTTCTCCTGATACTTTTCATCGCTTAAGAGCTAGAAAATGCTAATAAATTAGGATCAATTATTTTTTAGAAAGCGATGGATGGACCCAATCAGGAGAAAAAAAGAGACGGAAAAGTATCAGAAGAGCAGGAGTACCTAGGAGCTACCACCTACATTTTTTATACGTCTATGATTGAAGAGAACGAAATATGAGCCCCTTCTTTCTCCTCTTCTCCTGATACTTTTAATAGTATTCGAGCTAGAAAAGCGAATTGTTTCGGATATATTATTAGTTATAAAGCGATGGATGGACTCAATCAGGAGAAAAAAAGAGACGGAAAAGTACCAGGAGAGCAGGAGTACCTAGGAGCGACCACCTACACTTTTTATGCGTCTATGATGGGTGAGATAACGAAATTTGAGCTCCTTCTAACTCCTCTTCTCCTGATACTTATCATAGCTTAAGAGCTAGAAAATGCTAATAAATTAGGATCAATTATTTTTTTTAAAGCGATGGATGGAAGCAATCAGGAGAAAAAAAATAGACAGAAAAGTATCAGGAGAGGAGGAGTACCTAGGAGCTACCACCTACACTTTTTATACGTCTATGATAGGTGAGATGACGAAATTTGAGCTCCTTCTAACTCCTCTTCTCCTGATACTTTTCATAGCTTAAGAGCTAGAAAATGCTAATAAATTAGGATCAATTATTTTTTATAAAGCGATGGATGGAAGCAATCAGGAGAAAAAAAATAGACAGAAAAGTATCAGGAGAGGAGGAGTACCTAGGAGCTACCACCTACACTTTTTATACGTCTATGATAGGTGAGATGACGAAATTTGAGCTCCTTCTATCTCCTCTTCTCCTGATACTTTTCATCGCTTAAGAGCTAGAAAATGCTAATAAATTAGGATCAATTATTTTTTAGAAAGCGATGGATGGACCCAATCAGGAGAAAAAAAGAGACGGAAAAGTATCAGAAGAGCAGGAGTACCTAGGAGCTACCACCTACATTTTTTATACGTCTATGATTGAAGAGAACGAAATATGAGCCCCTTCTTTCTCCTCTTCTCCTGATACTTTTAATAGTATTCGAGCTAGAAAAGCGAATTGTTTCGGATATATTATTAGTTATAAAGCGATGGATGGACCTAATCAGGAAAAAAAAAGAGACGGAAATGTATCAGGAGAGGAGGAGTACCTAGGAGCTACCACCTAATATTCTTATACGACTATGATAGGTGAGATATCGAAATTTGAGCTCCTTCTAATTCCTCTTCTCCTGATACTTATCATAGCTTAAGAGCTAGAAAATGCTACTAAATTAGGATCAATTATTTTTTTTAAAGCGATGGATGGAAGCAATCAGGAGAAAAAAATAGACAGAAAAGTATCAGGAGAGGAGGAGTACCTAGGAGCTACCACCTACACTTTTTATACGTCTATGATAGGTGAGATGACGAAATTTGAGCTCCTTCTAACTCCTCTTCTCCTGATACTTTTCATAGCTTAAGAGCTAGAAAATGCTAATAAATTAGGATCAATTATTTTTTATAAAGCGATGGATGGAAGCAATCAGGAGAAAAAAAATAGACAGAAAAGTATCAGGAGAGGAGGAGTACCTAGGAGCTACCACCTACACTTTTTATACGTCTATGATAGGTGAGATGACGAAATTTGAGCTCCTTCTAACTCCTCTTCTCCTGATACTTTTCATCGCTTAAGAGCTAGAAAATGCTAATAAATTAGGATCAATAATTTTTAGAAAGCGATGGATGGACCCAATCAGGAGGGAAAAAAAGGCGGAAAAGTATCAGGAGAGCAGGATTACCTAGGAGCTACCACCTACACTTTTTATACGTCTATGATAGAAGAGAATGAAATATGAGCTCCTTCATTCTCCTCTTCTCCTGATACTTTTCCATAGTATTCGAGCTAGAAAAGCGAATAGTTTCGGATATATTATTAGTTATAAAGCGATGGATGGACTCAATCAGGAGAAAAAAAGAGACGGAAAAGTACCAGGAGAGCAGGAGTACCTAGGAGCGACCACCTACACTTTTTATGCGTCTATGATGGGTGAGATAACGAAATTTGAGCTCCTTCTAACTCCTCTTCTCCTGATACTTATCATAGCTTAAGAGCTAGAAAATGCTAATAAATTAGGATCAATTATTTTTTTTAAAGCGATGGATGGAAGCAATCAGGAGAAAAAAAATAGACAGAAAAGTATCAGGAGAGGGGGAGTACCTAGGAGCTACCACCTACACTTTTTATACGTCTATGATAGGTGAGATGACGAAATTTGAGCTTCTTCTAACTCCTCTTCTCCTGATACTTTTCATAGCTTAAGAGCTAGAAAATGCTAATAAATTAGGATCAATTATTTTTTATAAAGCGATGGATGGAAGCAATCAGGAGAAAAAAAATAGACAGAAAAGTATCAGGAGAGGAGGAGTACCTCGGAGCTACCACCTACACTTTTTATACGTCTATGATAGGTGAGATGACGAAATTTGAGCTCCTTCTAACTCCTCTTCTCCTGATACTTTTCATAGCTTAAGACCTAGAAAATGCTAATAAATTAGGATCAATTATTTTTTATAAAGCGATGGATGGAAGCAATCAGGAGAAAAAAAATAGACAGAAAAGTATCAGGAGAGGAGGAGTACCTAGGAGCTACCACCTACACTTTTTATACGTCTATGATAGGTGAGATGACGAAATTTGAGCTCCTTCTATCTCCTCTTCTCCTGATACTTTTCATCGCTTAAGAGCTAGAAAATGCTAATAAATTAGGATCAATTATTTTTTAGAAAGCGATGGATGGACCCAATCAGGAGAAAAAAAGAGACGGAAAAGTATCAGAAGAGCAGGAGTACCTAGGAGCTACCACCTACATTTTTTATACGTCTATGATTGAAGAGAACGAAATATGAGCCCCTTCTTTCTCCTCTTCTCCTGATACTTTTAATAGTATTCGAGCTAGAAAAGCGAATTGTTTCGGATATATTATTAGTTATAAAGCGATGGATGGACCTAATCAGGAAAAAAAAAGAGACGGAAATGTATCAGGAGAGGAGGAGTACCTAGGAGCTACCACCTAATATTCTTATACGACTATGATAGGTGAGATATCGAAATTTGAGCTCCTTCTAATTCCTCTTCTCCTGATACTTATCATAGCTTAAGAGCTAGAAAATGCTACTAAATTAGGATCAATTATTTTTTTTAAAGCGATGGATGGAAGCAATCAGGAGAAAAAAATAGACAGAAAAGTATCAGGAGAGGAGGAGTACCTAGGAGCTACCACCTACACTTTTTATACGTCTATGATAGGTGAGATGACGAAATTTGAGCTCCTTCTAACTCCTCTTCTCCTGATACTTTTCATAGCTTAAGAGCTAGAAAATGCTAATAAATTAGGATCAATTATTTTTTATAAAGCGATGGATGGAAGCAATCAGGAGAAAAAAAATAGACAGAAAAGTATCAGGAGAGGAGGAGTACCTAGGAGCTACCACCTACACTTTTTATACGTCTATGATAGGTGAGATGACGAAATTTGAGCTCCTTCTAACTCCTCTTCTCCTGATACTTTTCATCGCTTAAGAGCTAGAAAATGCTAATAAATTAGGATCAATAATTTTTAGAAAGCGATGGATGGACCCAATCAGGAGGGAAAAAAAGGCGGAAAAGTATCAGGAGAGCAGGATTACCTAGGAGCTACCACCTACACTTTTTATACGTCTATGATAGAAGAGAATGAAATATGAGCTCCTTCATTCTCCTCTTCTCCTGATACTTTTCCATAGTATTCGAGCTAGAAAAGCGAATAGTTTCGGATATATTATTAGTTATAAAGCGATGGATGGACTCAATCAGGAGAAAAAAAGAGACGGAAAAGTACCAGGAGAGCAGGAGTACCTAGGAGCGACCACCTACACTTTTTATGCGTCTATGATGGGTGAGATAACGAAATTTGAGCTCCTTCTAACTCCTCTTCTCCTGATACTTATCATAGCTTAAGAGCTAGAAAATGCTAATAAATTAGGATCAATTATTTTTTTTAAAGCGATGGATGGAAGCAATCAGGAGAAAAAAAATAGACAGAAAAGTATCAGGAGAGGAGGAGTACCTAGGAGCTACCACCTACACTTTTTATACGTCTATGATAGGTGAGATGACGAAATTTGAGCTTCTTCTAACTCCTCTTCTCCTGATACTTTTCATAGCTTAAGAGCTAGAAAATGCTAATAAATTAGGATCAATTATTTTTTATAAAGCGATGGATGGAAGCAATCAGGAGAAAAAAAATAGACAGAAAAGTATCAGGAGAGGAGGAGTACCTCGGAGCTACCACCTACACTTTTTATACGTGTATGATAGGTGAGATGACGAAATTTGAGCTCCTTCTAACTCCTCTTCTCCTGATACTTTTCATCGCTTAAGAGCTAGAAAATGCTAATAAATTAGGATCAATTATTTTTTAGAAAGCGATGGATGGACCCAATCAGGAGAAAAAAAGAGACGGAAAAGTATCAGAAGAGCAGGAGTACCTAGGAGCTACCACCTACATTTTTCATACGTCTATGATTGAAGAGAACGAAATATGAGCCCCTTCTTTCTCCTCTTCTCCTGATACTTTTAATAGTATTCGAGCTAGAAAAGCGAATTGTTTCGGATATATTATTAGTTATAAAGCGATGGATGGACCTAATCAGGAAAAAAAAAGAGACGGAAATGTATCAGGAGAGGAGGAGTACCTAGGAGCTACCACCTAATATTCTTATACGACTATGATAGGTGAGATATCGAAATTTGAGCTCCTTCTAATTCCTCTTCACCTGATACTTTTTCGTAGTATTCGAGCTAGAAAAGGGAATGGTTTCGGATATATTATTAGGTATAAAGAGGTGGATGGATCCAATTAGGAGAAAAAAAAGAGACGGAAAAGTATCAGGATAGGAGGAGTACCTAGGAGCTACCACCTACACTTTTTATACGTCTAAGATAGGTGAGATAAAGAAATTTGAGCTGCTTCTAACTCCTCATCTCCTGATACTTTTCATAGCTTAAGAGCTAGAAAATGCTAATAAATTAGGAATAATTATTTTTTATAAAGCGATGGATGGACCCAATCAGGAGAAAAAAAAGAGACGGAAAAGTATCAGGAGAGCAGGAGTACCTAGGAGCTACCACCTCCATTTTTTATACGTCAATGATAGGTGAGAACGAAATTTGAGCTCCTTCTAACTCCTCTTCTCCTGATACTTTTCATAGTTAAGAGCTAGAAAATGCTAATAAATTAGGATCAATTATTTTTTATAAAGCGATGGATGGACCCAATAAGGAGAAAAAAAACGGAAAAGTATCAGGAGAGCAGGAGTACCTAGGAGCTACCACCTACAATTCTTATACGACTATGATAGGTGAGATATCGAAATTTGAGCTCCTTCTAACTCATCTTCTCCTGATACTTTTTCATAGTATTCGAGCTAGAAAAGCGAACGGTTTCGGATATATTATTAGTTATAAAGCGATGGATGGACCCAATCAGGAGAAAAAAAGTGACGGAAAAGTATCAGGAGAGCAAGAGTACCTAGGACCTACCACCTACACTTTTTATACGTCTATGATAGGTAAGAACGAAATTTGAGCTCCTTCTAACTCCTCTTCTCCTGATACTTTTCATACTTTATGAGATAGAAAAGCGAATGGTTTCGGATATATTATTAGGTATAAAGAGGTGGATGGATCCAATTAGGAGAAAAATAAGAGACGGAAAAGTATCAGGATAGGAGGAGTACCTAGGAGCTACCACCTACACTTTTTATACGTCTAAGATAGGTGAGATAAAGAAATTTGAGCTGCTTCTAACTCCTCATCTCCTGATACTTTTCATAGCTTAAGAGCTAGAAAATGCTAATAAATTAGGAATAATTATTTTTTATAAAGCGATGGATGGACCCAATCAGGAGAAAAAAAAGAGACGGAAAAGTATCAGGAGAGCAGGAGTACCTAGGAGCTACCACCTCCATTTTTTATACGTCAATGATAGGTGAGAACGAAATTTGAGCTCCTTCTAACTCCTCTTCTCCTGATACTTTTCATAGTTTAAGAGCTAGAAAATGCTAATAAATTAGGATCAATTATTTTTTATAAAGCGATGGATGGAAGCAATCAGGAGAAAAAAAATAGACAGAAAAGTATCAGGAGAGGAGGAGTACCTAGGAGCTACCACCTACACTTTTTATACGTCTATGATAGGTGAGATGACGAAATTTGAGCTCCTTCTAACTCCTCTTCTCCTGATACTTTTCATCGCTTAAGAGCTAGAAAATGCTAATAAATTAGGATCAATTATTTTTTAGAAAGCGATGGATGGACCCAATCAGGAGAAAAAAAGAGACGGAAAAGTATCAGAAGAGCAGGAGTACCTAGGAGCTACCACCTGCATTTTTTATACGTCTATGATTGAAGAGAACGAAATATGAGCCCCTTCTTTCTCCTCTTCTCCTGATACTTTTAATAGTATTCGAGCTAGAAAAGCGAATTGTTTCGGATATATTATTAGTTATAAAGCGATGGATGGACTCAATCAGGAGAAAAAAAGAGACGGAAAAGTACCAGGAGAGCAGGAGTACCTAGGAGCGACCACCTACACTTTTTATGCGTCTATGATGGGTGAGATAACGAAATTTGAGCTCCTTCTAACTCCTCTTCTCCTGATACTTATCATAGCTTAAGAGCTAGAAAATGCTAATAAATTAGGATCAATTATTTTTTTTAAAGCGATGGATGGAAGCAATCAGGAGAAAAAAAATAGACAGAAAAGTATCAGGAGAGGAGGAGTACCTAGGAGCTACCACCTACACTTTTTATACGTCTATGATAGGTGAGATGACGAAATTTGAGCTCCTTCTAACTCCTCTTCTCCTGATACTTTTCATAGCTTAAGAGCTAGAAAATGCTAATAAATTAGGATCAATTATTTTTTATAAAGCGATGGATGGAAGCAATCAGGAGAAAAAAAATAGACAGAAAAGTATCAGGAGAGGAGGAGTACCTAGGAGCTACCACCTACACTTTTTATACGTCTATGATAGGTGAGATGACGAAATTTGAGCTCCTTCTATCTCCTCTTCTCCTGATACTTTTCATCGCTTAAGAGCTAGAAAATGCTAATAAATTAGGATCAATTATTTTTTAGAAAGCGATGGATGGACCCAATCAGGAGAAAAAAAGAGACGGAAAAGTATCAGAAGAGCAGGAGTACCTAGGAGCTACCACCTACATTTTTTATACGTCTATGATTGAAGAGAACGAAATATGAGCCCCTTCTTTCTCCTCTTCTCCTGATACTTTTAATAGTATTCGAGCTAGAAAAGCGAATTGTTTCGGATATATTATTAGTTATAAAGCGATGGATGGACCTAATCAGGAAAAAAAAAGAGACGGAAATGTATCAGGAGAGGAGGAGTACCTAGGAGCTACCACCTAATATTCTTATACGACTATGATAGGTGAGATATCGAAATTTGAGCTCCTTCTAATTCCTCTTCTCCTGATACTTATCATAGCTTAAGAGCTAGAAAATGCTACTAAATTAGGATCAATTATTTTTTTTAAAGCGATGGATGGAAGCAATCAGGAGAAAAAAATAGACAGAAAAGTATCAGGAGAGGAGGAGTACCTAGGAGCTACCACCTACACTTTTTATACGTCTATGATAGGTGAGATGACGAAATTTGAGCTCCTTCTAACTCCTCTTCTCCTGATACTTTTCATAGCTTAAGAGCTAGAAAATGCTAATAAATTAGGATCAATTATTTTTTATAAAGCGATGGATGGAAGCAATCAGGAGAAAAAAAATAGACAGAAAAGTATCAGGAGAGGAGGAGTACCTAGGAGCTACCACCTACACTTTTTATACGTCTATGATAGGTGAGATGACGAAATTTGAGCTCCTTCTAACTCCTCTTCTCCTGATACTTTTCATCGCTTAAGAGCTAGAAAATGCTAATAAATTAGGATCAATAATTTTTAGAAAGCGATGGATGGACCCAATCAGGAGGGAAAAAAAGGCGGAAAAGTATCAGGAGAGCAGGATTACCTAGGAGCTACCACCTACACTTTTTATACGTCTATGATAGAAGAGAATGAAATATGAGCTCCTTCATTCTCCTCTTCTCCTGATACTTTTCCATAGTATTCGAGCTAGAAAAGCGAATAGTTTCGGATATATTATTAGTTATAAAGCGATGGATGGACTCAATCAGGAGAAAAAAAGAGACGGAAAAGTACCAGGAGAGCAGGAGTACCTAGGAGCGACCACCTACACTTTTTATGCGTCTATGATGGGTGAGATAACGAAATTTGAGCTCCTTCTAACTCCTCTTCTCCTGATACTTATCATAGCTTAAGAGCTAGAAAATGCTAATAAATTAGGATCAATTATTTTTTTTAAAGCGATGGATGGAAGCAATCAGGAGAAAAAAAATAGACAGAAAAGTATCAGGAGAGGAGGAGTACCTAGGAGCTACCACCTACACTTTTTATACGTCTATGATAGGTGAGATGACGAAATTTGAGCTTCTTCTAACTCCTCTTCTCCTGATACTTTTCATAGCTTAAGAGCTAGAAAATGCTAATAAATTAGGATCAATTATTTTTTATAAAGCGATGGATGGAAGCAATCAGGAGAAAAAAAATAGACAGAAAAGTATCAGGAGAGGAGGAGTACCTCGGAGCTACCACCTACACTTTTTATACGTCTATGATAGGTGAGATGACGAAATTTGAGCTCCTTCTAACTCCTCTTCTCCTGATACTTTTCATCGCTTAAGAGCTAGAAAATGCTAATAAATTAGGATCAATTATTTTTTAGAAAGCGATGGATGGACCCAATCAGGAGAAAAAAAGAGACGGAAAAGTATCAGAAGAGCAGGAGTACCTAGGAGCTACCACCTACATTTTTCATACGTCTATGATTGAAGAGAACGAAATATGAGCCCCTTCTTTCTCCTCTTCTCCTGATACTTTTAATAGTATTCGAGCTAGAAAAGCGAATTGTTTCGGATATATTATTAGTTATAAAGCGATGGATGGACCTAATCAGGAAAAAAAAAGAGACGGAAATGTATCAGGAGAGGAGGAGTACCTAGGAGCTACCACCTAATATTCTTATACGACTATGATAGGTGAGATATCGAAATTTGAGCTCCTTCTAATTCCTCTTCTCCTGATACTTTTTCGTAGTATTCGAGCTAGAAAAGGGAATGGTTTCGGATATATTATTAGGTATAAAGAGGTGGATGGATCCAATTAGGAGAAAAAAAAGAGACGGAAAAGTATCAGGATAGGAGGAGTACCTAGGAGCTACCACCTACACTTTTTATACGTCTATGATAGGTAAGAACGAAATTTGAGCTCCTTCTAACTCCTCTTCTCCTGATACTTTTCATACTTTATGAGATAGAAAAGCGAATGGTTTCGGATATATTATTAGGTATAAAGAGGTGGATGGACCCAATCAGAAGAAAAAAAAGAGACGGAAAAGTATCAGGAGAGGAGGAGTACCTAGGAGCTACAACCTACACTTTTTATACGTCTATGATAGGTGAGAACGAAATTTGAGCTCCTTCTAACTCCTCTTCTCCTGATACTTTTCATAGTTTAAGAGCTAGAAAATACTAATAAATTAGGATCAATTATTTTTTATAAAGCGATGGATGGAAGCAATCGGGAGAAAAAAAACGGAAAAGTATCAGGAGAGCAGGAGTACCTAGGAGCTACCACCTACAATTCTTATACGACTATGATAGGTGAGATATCGAAATTTGAGCTCCTTCTAACTCATCTTCTCCTGATACTTTTTCATAGTATTCGAGCTAGAAAAGCGAACGGTTTCGGATATATTATTAGTTATAAAGCGATGGATGGACCCAATCAGGAGAAAAAAAGTGACGGAAAAGTATCAGGAGAGCAAGAGTACCTAGGACCTACCACCTACACTTTTTATACGTCTATGATAGGTGAGATAAAGAAATTTGAGCTGCTTCTAACACCTCTTCTCCTGATACTTTTCATAGCTTAAGTGCTAGAAAATGCTAATAAATTATGATCAATTATTTTTTAGAAAGCGATGGATGGACCCAATCAGGAGAAAAAAAGAGACGGAAAAGTATCAGAAGAGCAGGATTACCTAGGAGCTACCACCTACATTTTTTATACGTCTATGACTGAAGAGAACGAAATATGAGCCCCTTCCTTCTCCTCTTCTCCTGATACTTTTAATAGTATTCGAGCTAGAAAAGCGAATTGTTTCGGATATATTATTAGTTATAAAGCGATGGATGGACCCAATCAGGAAAAAAAAAGAGACGGAAATGTATCAGGAGTGGAGGAGTACCTAGGAGCTACCACCTAATATTCTTATACGACTATGATAGGTGAGATATCGAAATTTGAGCTCCTTCTAATTCCTATTCTCCTGATACTTTTTCGTAGTATTCGAGCTAGAAAAGGGAATGGTTTCGGATATATTATTAGGTATAAAGAGGTGGATGGATCCAATTAGGAGAAAAAAAAGAGACGGAAAAGTATCAGGATAGGAGGAGTACCTAGGAGCTACCACCTACACTTTTTATACGTCTAAGATAGGTGAGATAAAGAAATTTGAGCTGCTTCTAACTCCTCATCTCCTGATACTTTTCATAGCTTAAGAGCTAGAAAATGCTAATAAATTAGGAATAATTATTTTTTATAAAGCGATGGATGGACCCAATCAGGAGAAAAAAAAGAGACGGAAAAGTATCAGGAGAGCAGGAGTACCTAGGAGCTACCACCTCCATTTTTTATACGTCAATGATAGGTGAGAACGAAATTTGAGCTCCTTCTAACTCCTCTTCTCCTGATACTTTTCATAGTTAAGAGCTAGAAAATGCTAATAAATTAGGATCAATTATTTTTTATAAAGCGATGGATGGACCCAATAAGGAGAAAAAAAACGGAAAAGTATCAGGAGAGCAGGAGTACCTAGGAGCTACCACCTACAATTCTTATACGACTATGATAGGTGAGATATCGAAATTTGAGCTCCTTCTAACTCATCTTCTCCTGATACTTTTTCATAGTATTCGAGCTAGAAAAGCGAACGGTTTCGGATATATTATTAGTTATAAAGCGATGGATGGACCCAATCAGGAGAAAAAAAGTGACGGAAAAGTATCAGGAGAGCAAGAGTACCTAGGACCTACCACCTACACTTTTTATACGTCTATGATAGGTGAGATAAAGAAATTTGAGCTGCTTCTAACACCTCTTCTCCTGATACTTTTCATAGCTTAAGAGCTAGAAAATGCTAATAAATTATGATCAATTATTTTTTATAAAGCGATGGATGGACCCAATCAGGAGGGAAAAAAAGGCGGAAAAGTATCAGGAGAGCAGGATTACCTAGGAGCTACCACCTACACTTTTTATACGTCTATGATAGAAGAGAATGAAATATGAGCTCCTTCATTCTCCTCTTCTCCTGATACTTTTCCATAGTATTCGAGCTAGAAAAGCGAATAGTTTCGGATATATTATTAGTTATAAAGCGATGGATGGACTCAATCAGGAGAAAAAAAGAGACGAAAAAGTACCAGGAGAGCAGGAGTACCTAGGAGCGACCACCTACACTTTTTATGCGTCTATGATGGGTGAGATAACGAAATTTGAGCTCCTTCTAACTCCTCTTCTCCTGATACTTATCATAGCTTAAGAGCTAGAAAATGCTAATAAATTAGGATCAATTATTTTTTTTAAAGCGATGGATGGAAGCAATCAGGAGAAAAAAAATAGACAGAAAAGTATCAGGAGAGGAGGAGTACCTAGGAGCTACCACCTACACTTTTTATACGTCTATGATAGGTGAGATGACGAAATTTGAGCTCCTTCTAACTCCTCTTCTCCTGATACTTTTCATCGCTTAAGAGCTAGAAAATGCTAATAAATTAGGATCAATTATTTTTTAGAAAGCGATGGATGGACCCAATCAGGAGAAAAAAAGAGACGGAAAAGTATCAGAAGAGCAGGAGTACCTAGGAGCTACCACCTACATTTTTTATACGTCTATGATTGAAGAGAACGAAATATGAGCCCCTTCCTTCTCCTCTTCTCCTGATACTTTTAATAGTATTCGAGCTAGAAAAGCGAATTGTTTCGGATATATTATTAGTTATAAAGCGATGGATGGACCTAATCAGGAAAAAAAAAGAGACGGAAATGTATCAGGAGAGGAGGAGTACCTAGGAGCTACCACCTAATATTCTTATACGACTATGATAGGTGAGATATCGAAATTTGAGCTCCTTCTAATTCCTCTTCTCCTGATACTTTTTCGTAGTATTCGAGCTAGAAAAGGGAATGGTTTCGGATATATTATTAGGTATAAAGAGGTGGATGGATCCAATTAGGAGAAAAAAAAGAGACGGAAAAGTATCAGGATAGGAGGAGTACCTAGGAGCTACCACCTACACTTTTTATACGTCTATGATAGGTAAGAACGAAATTTGAGCTCCTTCTAACTCCTCTTCTCCTGATACTTTTCATACTTTATGAGATAGAAAAGCGAATGGTTTCGGATATATTATTAGGTATAAAGAGGTGGATGGACCCAATCAGAAGAAAAAAAAGAGACGGAAAAGTATCAGGAGAGGAGGAGTACCTAGGAGCTACAACCTACACTTTTTATACGTCTATGATAGGTGAGAACGAAATTTGAGCTCCTTCTAACTCCTCTTCTCCTGATACTTTTTCATAGTATTCGAGCTAGAAAAGCGAACGGTTTCGGATATATTATTAGTTATAAAGCGATGGATGGACCCAATCAGGAGAAAAAAAGTGACGGAAAAGTATCAGGAGAGCAAGAGTACCTAGGACCTACCACCTACACTTTTTATACGTCTATGATAGGTAAGAACGAAATTTGAGCTCCTTCTAACTCCTCTTCTCCTGATACTTTTCATAGCTTAAGTGCTAGAAAATGCTAATAAATTATGATCAATTATTTTTTAGAAAGCGATGGATGGACCCAATCAGGAGAAAAAAAGAGACGGAAAAGTATCAGAAGAGCAGGAGTACCTAGGAGCTACCACCTACATTTTTTATACGTCTATGACTGAAGAGAACGAAATATGAGCCCCTTCCTTCTCCTCTTCTCCTGATACTTTTAATAGTATTCGAGCTAGAAAAGCGAATTGTTTCGGATATATTATTAGTTATAAAGCGATGGATGGACCCAATCAGGAAAAAAAAAGAGACGGAAATGTATCAGGAGTGGAGGAGTACCTAGGAGCTACCACCTAATATTCTTATACGACTATGATAGGTGAGATATCGAAATTTGAGCTCCTTCTAATTCCTCTTCTCCTGATACTTTTTCGTAGTATTCGAGCTAGAAAAGGGAAATGGTTTCGGATATATTATTAGGTATAAAGAGGTGGATGGATCCAATTAGGAGAAAAAAAAGAGACGGAAAAGTATCAGGATAGGAGGAGTACCTAGGAGCTACCACCTACACTTTTTATACGTCAATGATAGGTGAGAACGAAATTTGAGCTCCTTCTAACTCCTCTTCTCCTGATACTTATCATAGCTTAAGAGCTAGAAAATGCTAATAAATTAGGATCAATTATTTTTTATAAAGCGATGGATGGAAGCAATCAGGAAAAAAAAAATAGACAGAAAAGTATCAGGAGAGGAGGAGTACCTAGGAGCTACCACCTACACTTTTTATACGTCTAAGATAGGTGAGATAAAGAAATTTGAGCTGCTTCTAACTCCTCATCTCCTGATACTTTTCATAGCTTAAGAGCTAGAAAATGCTAATAAATTAGGAATAATTATTTTTTATAAAGCGATGGATGGACCCAATCAGGAGAAAAAAAAGAGACGGAAAAGTATCAGGAGAGCAGGAGTACCTAGGAGCTACCACCTCCATTTTTTATACGTCAATGATAGGTGAGAACGAAATTTGAGCTCCTTCTAACTCCTCTTCTCCTGATACTTTTCATAGTTAAGAGCTAGAAAATGCTAATAAATTAGGATCAATTATTTTTTATAAAGCGATGGATGGACCCAATAAGGAGAAAAAAAACGGAAAAGTATCAGGAGAGCAGGAGTACCTAGGAGCTACCACCTACAATTCTTATACGACTATGATAGGTGAGATATCGAAATTTGAGCTCCTTCTAACTCATCTTCTCCTGATACTTTTTCATAGTATTCGAGCTAGAAAAGCGAACGGTTTCGGATATATTATTAGTTATAAAGCGATGGATGGACCCAATCAGGAGAAAAAAAGTGACGGAAAAGTATCAGGAGAGCAAGAGTACCTAGGACCTACCACCTACACTTTTTATACGTCTATGATAGGTGAGATAAAGAAATTTGAGCTGCTTCTAACACCTCTTCTCCTGATACTTTTCATAGCTTAAGAGCTAGAAAATGCTAATAAATTATGATCAATTATTTTTTATAAAGCGATGGATGGACCCAATCAGGAGGGAAAAAAAGGCGGAAAAGTATCAGGAGAGCAGGATTACCTAGGAGCTACCACCTACACTTTTTATACGTCTATGATAGAAGAGAATGAAATATGAGCTCCTTCATTCTCCTCTTCTCCTGATACTTTTCCATAGTATTCGAGCTAGAAAAGCGAATAGTTTCGGATATATTATTAGTTATAAAGCGATGGATGGACTCAATCAGGAGAAAAAAAGAGACGAAAAAGTACCAGGAGAGCAGGAGTACCTAGGAGCGACCACCTACACTTTTTATGCGTCTATGATGGGTGAGATAACGAAATTTGAGCTCCTTCTAACTCCTCTTCTCCTGATACTTATCATAGCTTAAGAGCTAGAAAATGCTAATAAATTAGGATCAATTATTTTTTTTAAAGCGATGGATGGAAGCAATCAGGAGAAAAAAAATAGACAGAAAAGTATCAGGAGAGGAGGAGTACCTAGGAGCTACCACCTACACTTTTTATACGTCTATGATAGGTGAGATGACGAAATTTGAGCTCCTTCTAACTCCTCTTCTCCTGATACTTTTCATCGCTTAAGAGCTAGAAAATGCTAATAAATTAGGATCAATTATTTTTTAGAAAGCGATGGATGGACCCAATCAGGAGAAAAAAAGAGACGGAAAAGTATCAGAAGAGCAGGAGTACCTAGGAGCTACCACCTACATTTTTTATACGTCTATGATTGAAGAGAACGAAATATGAGCCCCTTCCTTCTCCTCTTCTCCTGATACTTTTAATAGTATTCGAGCTAGAAAAGCGAATTGTTTCGGATATATTATTAGTTATAAAGCGATGGATGGACCTAATCAGGAAAAAAAAAGAGACGGAAATGTATCAGGAGAGGAGGAGTACCTAGGAGCTACCACCTAATATTCTTATACGACTATGATAGGTGAGATATCGAAATTTGAGCTCCTTCTAATTCCTCTTCTCCTGATACTTTTTCGTAGTATTCGAGCTAGAAAAGGGAATGGTTTCGGATATATTATTAGGTATAAAGAGGTGGATGGATCCAATTAGGAGAAAAAAAAGAGACGGAAAAGTATCAGGATAGGAGGAGTACCTAGGAGCTACCACCTACACTTTTTATACGTCTATGATAGGTAAGAACGAAATTTGAGCTCCTTCTAACTCCTCTTCTCCTGATACTTTTCATACTTTATGAGATAGAAAAGCGAATGGTTTCGGATATATTATTAGGTATAAAGAGGTGGATGGACCCAATCAGAAGAAAAAAAAGAGACGGAAAAGTATCAGGAGAGGAGGAGTACCTAGGAGCTACAACCTACACTTTTTATACGTCTATGATAGGTGAGAACGAAATTTGAGCTCCTTCTAACTCCTCTTCTCCTGATACTTTTTCATAGTATTCGAGCTAGAAAAGCGAACGGTTTCGGATATATTATTAGTTATAAAGCGATGGATGGACCCAATCAGGAGAAAAAAAGTGACGGAAAAGTATCAGGAGAGCAAGAGTACCTAGGACCTACCACCTACACTTTTTATACGTCTATGATAGGTAAGAACGAAATTTGAGCTCCTTCTAACTCCTCTTCTCCTGATACTTTTCATAGCTTAAGTGCTAGAAAATGCTAATAAATTATGATCAATTATTTTTTAGAAAGCGATGGATGGACCCAATCAGGAGAAAAAAAGAGACGGAAAAGTATCAGAAGAGCAGGAGTACCTAGGAGCTACCACCTACATTTTTTATACGTCTATGACTGAAGAGAACGAAATATGAGCCCCTTCCTTCTCCTCTTCTCCTGATACTTTTAATAGTATTCGAGCTAGAAAAGCGAATTGTTTCGGATATATTATTAGTTATAAAGCGATGGATGGACCCAATCAGGAAAAAAAAAGAGACGGAAATGTATCAGGAGTGGAGGAGTACCTAGGAGCTACCACCTAATATTCTTATACGACTATGATAGGTGAGATATCGAAATTTGAGCTCCTTCTAATTCCTCTTCTCCTGATACTTTTTCGTAGTATTCGAGCTAGAAAAGGGAAATGGTTTCGGATATATTATTAGGTATAAAGAGGTGGATGGATCCAATTAGGAGAAAAAAAAGAGACGGAAAAGTATCAGGATAGGAGGAGTACCTAGGAGCTACCACCTACACTTTTTATACGTCAATGATAGGTGAGAACGAAATTTGAGCTCCTTCTAACTCCTCTTCTCCTGATACTTATCATAGCTTAAGAGCTAGAAAATGCTAATAAATTAGGATCAATTATTTTTTATAAAGCGATGGATGGAAGCAATCAGGAAAAAAAAAATAGACAGAAAAGTATCAGGAGAGGAGGAGTACCTAGGAGCTACCACCTACACTTTTTATACGTCTAAGATAGGTGAGATAAAGAAATTTGAGCTGCTTCTAACTCCTCATCTCCTGATACTTTTCATAGCTTAAGAGCTAGAAAATGCTAATAAATTAGGAATAATTATTTTTTATAAAGCGATGGATGGACCCAATCAGGAGAAAAAAAAGAGACGGAAAAGTATCAGGAGAGCAGGAGTACCTAGGAGCTACCACCTCCATTTTTTATACGTCAATGATAGGTGAGAACGAAATTTGAGCTCCTTCTAACTCCTCTTCTCCTGATACTTTTCATAGTTTAAGAGCTAGAAAATGCTAATAAATTAGGATCAATTATTTTTTATAAAGCGATGGATGGACCCAATAAGGAGAAAAAAAACCGGAAAAGTATCAGGAGAGCAGGAGTACCTAGGAGCTACCACCTACACTTTTTATACGTCTATGATAGAAGAGAATGAAATATGAGCTCCTTCATTCTCCTCTTCTCCTGATACTTTTCCATAGTATTCGAGCTAGAAAAGCGAATAGTTTCGGATATATTATTAGTTATAAAGCGATGGATGGACTCAATCAGGAGAAAAAAAGAGACGGAAAAGTACCAGGAGAGCAGGAGTACCTAGGAGCGACCACCTACACTTTTTATGCGTCTATGATGGGTGAGATAACGAAATTTGAGCTCCTTCTAACTCCTCTTCTCCTGATACTTATCATAGCTTAAGAGCTAGAAAATGCTAATAAATTAGGATCAATTATTTTTTTTAAAGCGATGGATGGAAGCAATCAGGAGAAAAAAAATAGACAGAAAAGTATCAGGAGAGGAGGAGTACCTAGGAGCTACCACCTACACTTTTTATACGTCTATGATAGGTGAGATGACGAAATTTGAGCTCCTTCTAACTCCTCTTCTCCTGATACTTTTCATCGCTTAAGAGCTAGAAAATGCTAATAAATTAGGATCAATTATTTTTTAGAAAGCGATGGATGGACCCAATCAGGAGAAAAAAAGAGACGGAAAAGTATCAGAAGAGCAGGAGTACCTAGGAGCTACCACCTACATTTTCTATACGTCTATGATTGAAGAGAACGAAATATGAGCCCCTTCCTTCTCCTCTTCTCCTGATACTTTTAATAGTATTCGAGCTAGAAAAGCGAATTGTTTCGGATATATTATTAGTTATAAAGCGATGGATGGACCTAATCAGGAAAAAAAAAAAGAGACGGAAATGTATCAGGAGAGGAGGAGTACCTAGGAGCTACCACCTAATATTCTTATACGACTATGATAGGTGAGATATCGAAATTTGAGCTCCTTCTAATTCCTCTTCTCCTGATACTTTTTCGTAGTATTCGAGCTAGAAAAGGGAATGGTTTCGGATATATTATTAGGTATAAAGAGGTGGATGGATCCAATTAGGAGAAAAAAAAGAGACGGAAAAGTATCAGGATAGGAGGAGTACCTAGGAGCTACCACCTACACTTTTTATACGTCTAAGATAGGTGAGATAAAGAAATTTGAGCTGCTTCTAACTCCTCATCTCCTGATACTTTTCATAGCTTAAGAGCTAGAAAATGCTAATAAATTAGGATCAATTATTTTTTATAAAGCGATGAATGGAAGCAATCAGGAGAAAAAAAAATAGACGGAAAAGTATCAGGAGAGGAGGAGTACCTAGGAGCTACCACCTACACTTTTTATACGTCTATGATAGGTGAGATAACGAAATTTGAGCTCCTTTTAACTCCTCTTCTCCTGATACTTTTCATAGCTTAAGAGCTAGAAAATGCTAATAAATTAGGATCAATTATTTATTAGAAAGCGATGGATGGACTTAATCAGGAGAAAAAAAGAAACGGAAAAGTATCAGGAGAGCAGGAGTACCTAGGAGCTACCACCTACATTTTTTATAGGTCTATGATAGAAGAGAACGAAATATGAGCCCCTTCCTTCTCCTCTTCTCCTGATACTTTTTCATAGTATTCGAGCTAGAAAAGCGAATAGTTTCGGATATATTATTAGTTATAAAGCGAAGGATGGACCCAATAAGGAGAAAAAAAACGGAAAAGTATCAGGAGAGCAGGAGTACCTAGGAGCTACCACCTACACTTTTTATACGTCTATGATAGCAGAGATAACGAAATTTGAGCTCCTTCTAACTCCTCTTCTCCTGATACTTTTCATAGCTTAAGAGCTAGAAAATGCTAATAAATTAGGATCAATTATTTTTTATAAAGCGATGGATGGAAGCAATCAGGAGAAAAAAAAATAGACGGAAAAGTATCAGGAGAGGAGGAGTACCTAGGAGCTACCACCTACACTTTTTATACGTCTATGATAGGTGAGATAACGAAATTTGAGCTCCTTCTAACTCCTCTTCTCCTGATACTTTTCATAGCTTAAGAGCTAGAAAATGCTAATAAATTATGATCAATTATTTTTTATAAAGCGATAGATGGACCCAATCAGGAGAAAAAAAGAGACGGAAAAGTATCAGGAGAGCAGAAGTACCTAGGAGCTACCACCTCCATTTTTTATACGTCTATGATAGAAGAGAACGAAATATGAGCCCCTTCCTTCTCCTCTTCTCCTGATACTTTTTCATAGTATTCGAGCTAGAAAAGCGAATAGTTTCGGATATATTATTAGTTATAAAGCGAAGGATGGACCCAATCAGGAGGAAAAAAAAGAGACGGAAATGTATCAGGACAGGAGGACTTCCTAGGAGCTACCACCTACAATTCTTATACGACTATGATAGGTGAGATAAAGAAATTTGAGCTGCTTCTAACTCCTCATCTCCTGATACTTTTCATAGCTTAAGAGCTAGAAAAGGCTAATAAATTAGGAATAATTATTTTTTATAAAGCGATGGATGGACCCAATCAGGAGAAAAAAAAGAGACGGAAAAGTATCAGGAGAGGAGGAGTACCTAGGAGCTACAACCTACACTTTTTATACGTCTATGATAGGTGAGAACGAAATTTGAGCTCCTTCTAACTCCTCTTCTCCTGATACTTTTCATAGCTTAAGAGCTAGAAAATGCTAATAAATTAGGATCAATTATTTTTTAGAAAGCGATGGATGGACCCAATTAGGAGAAAAAAAAGAGACGGAAAAGTATCAGGAGAGGAGGAGTACCTAGGAGCTACAACCTACACTTTTTATACGTCTATGATAGGTGAGAACGAAATTTGAGCTCCTTCTAACTCCTCTTCTCCTGATACTTTTCATAGCTTAAGAGCTAGAAAATGCTAATAAATTAGGATCAATTATTTTTTTATAATGCGTTGGATGGACCCAATCAGGAGAAAAAAAAGAGACGAAAAGTATCAGGAGAGCAGGAGTACCTAGGAGCTACAACCTACACTTTTTATACGTCTATGACAGGTGAGAACGAAAATTGAGCTCCTTCTAACTCCTCTTCTCCTGATACTTTTCATACTTTATGAGATAGAAAAGCGAATGGTTTCGGATATATTATTAGGTATAAAGAGGTGGATGGACCCAATCAGAAGAAAAAAAAGAGACGGAAAAGTATCAGGATAGGAGGAGTACCTAGGAGCTACCACCTACACTTTTTATACGTCTATGATAGCAGAGATAACGGAATTTGAGCTCCTTCTAACTCCTCTTCTCCTGATACTTTACATAGCTTAAGAGCTAGAAAATGCTAATAAATTAGGATCAATTATTTTTTATAAAGCGATGGATGGAAGCAATCAGGAGAAAAAAAATAGACAGAAAAGTATCAGGAGAGGAGGAGTACCTAGGAGCTGCCACCTACACTTTTTATACGTCTATGATAGGTGAGATGACGAAATTTGAGCTCCTTCTAACTCCTCTTCTCCTGATACTTTTCATCGCTTAAGAGCTAGAAAATGCTAATAAATTAGGATCAATTATTTTTTAGAAAGCGATGGATGGACCCAATAAGGAGGGAAAAATGGCGGAAAAGTATCAGGAGAGCAGGATTACCTAGGAGCTACCACCTACACTTTTTATACGTCTATGATAGAAGAGAATGAAATATGAGCTCCTTCATTCTCCTCTTCTCCTGATACTTTTCCATAGTATTCGAGCTAGAAAAGCGAATAGTTTCGGATATATTATTAGTTATAAAGCGATGGATGGACCCAATCAGGAGAAAAAAAGTGACGGAAAAGTATCAGGAGAGCAAGAGTACCTAGGACCTACCACCTACACTTTTTATACGTCTATGATAGGTGAGATAAAGAAATTTGAGCTGCTTCTAACACCTCTTCTCCTGATACTTTTTATAGCTTAAGTGCTAGAAAATGCTAATAAATTATGATCAATTATTTTTTAGAAAGCGATGGATGGACCCAATCAGGAGAAAAAAAGAGACGGAAAAGTATCAGAAGAGCAGGATTACCTAGGAGCTACCACCTACATTTTTTATACGTCTATGACTGAAGAGAACGAAATATGAGCCCCTTCCTTCTCCTCTTCTCCTGATACTTTTAATAGTATTCGAGCTAGAAAAGCGAATTGTTTCGGATATATTATTAGTTATAAAGCGATGGATGGACCCAATCAGGAAAAAAAAAGAGACGGAAATGTATCAGGAGTGGAGGAGTACCTAGGAGCTACCACCTAATATTCTTATACGACTATGATAGGTGAGATATCGAAATTTGAGCTCCTTCTAATTCCTCTTCTCCTGATACTTTTTCGTAGTATTCGAGCTAGAAAAGGGAATGGTTTCGGATATATTATTAGGTATAAAGAGGTGGATGGATCCAATAAGGAGAAAAAAAAGAGACGGAAAAGTATCAGGATAGGAGGAGTACCTAGGAGCTACCACCTCCATTATTTATACGTCAATGATAGGTGAGAACGAAATTTGAGCTCCTTCTAACTCCTCTTCTCCTGATACTTTTCATAGTTAAGAGCTAGAAAATGCTAATAAATTAGGATCAATTATTTTTTATAAAGCGATGGATGGACCCAATAAGGAGAAAAAAAACGGAAAAGTATCAGGAGAGGAGGAGTACCTAGGAGCTCCCACCTACACTTTTTATACGTCTATGATAGCAGAGATAACGAAATTTGAGCTCCTTCTAACTCCTCTTCTCCTGATACTTTTCATAGCTTAAGAGCTAGAAAATGCTAATAAATTAGGATCAATTATTTTTTATAAAGCGATGGATGGAAGCAATCAGGAGAAAAAAAAATAGACGGAAAAGTATCAGGAGAGGAGGAGTACCTAGGAGCTACCACCTACACTTTTTATACGTCTATGATAGGTGAGATAACGAAATTTGAGCTCCTTCTAACTCCTCTTCTCCTGATACTTTTCATAGCTTAAGAGCTAGAAAATGCTAATAAATTATGATCAATTATTTTTTATAAAGCGATAGATGGACCCAATCAGGAGAAAAAAAGAGACGGAAAAGTATCAGGAGAGCAGAAGTACCTAGGAGCTACCACCTCCATTTTTTATACGTCTATGATAGAAGAGAACGAAATATGAGCCCCTTCCTTCTCCTCTTCTCCTGATACTTTTTCATAGTATTCGAGCTAGAAAAGCGAATAGTTTCGGATATATTATTAGTTATAAAGCGAAGGATGGACCCAATCAGGAGGAAAAAAAAGAGACGGAAATGTATCAGGACAGGAGGACTTCCTAGGAGCTACCACCTACAATTCTTATACGACTATGATAGGTGAGATAAAGAAATTTGAGCTGCTTCTAACTCCTCATCTCCTGATACTTTTCATAGCTTAAGAGCTAGAAAAGGCTAATAAATTAGGAATAATTATTTTTTATAAAGCGATGGATGGACCCAATCAGGAGAAAAAAAAGAGACGGAAAAGTATCAGGAGAGGAGGAGTACCTAGGAGCTACAACCTACACTTTTTATACGTCTATGATAGGTGAGAACGAAATTTGAGCTCCTTCTAACTCCTCTTCTCCTGATACTTTTCATAGCTTAAGAGCTAGAAAATGCTAATAAATTAGGATCAATTATTTTTTAGAAAGCGATGGATGGACCCAATTAGGAGAAAAAAAAGAGACGGAAAAGTATCAGGAGAGGAGGAGTACCTAGGAGCTACAACCTACACTTTTTATACGTCTATGATAGGTGAGAACGAAATTTGAGCTCCTTCTAACTCCTCTTCTCCTGATACTTTTCATAGCTTAAGAGCTAGAAAATGCTAATAAATTAGGATCAATTATTTTTTTATAATGCGTTGGATGGACCCAATCAGGAGAAAAAAAAGAGACGAAAAGTATCAGGAGAGCAGGAGTACCTAGGAGCTACAACCTACACTTTTTATACGTCTATGACAGGTGAGAACGAAAATTGAGCTCCTTCTAACTCCTCTTCTCCTGATACTTTTCATACTTTATGAGATAGAAAAGCGAATGGTTTCGGATATATTATTAGGTATAAAGAGGTGGATGGACCCAATCAGAAGAAAAAAAAGAGACGGAAAAGTATCAGGATAGGAGGAGTACCTAGGAGCTACCACCTACACTTTTTATACGTCTATGATAGCAGAGATAACGGAATTTGAGCTCCTTCTAACTCCTCTTCTCCTGATACTTTACATAGCTTAAGAGCTAGAAAATGCTAATAAATTAGGATCAATTATTTTTTATAAAGCGATGGATGGAAGCAATCAGGAGAAAAAAAATAGACAGAAAAGTATCAGGAGAGGAGGAGTACCTAGGAGCTGCCACCTACACTTTTTATACGTCTATGATAGGTGAGATGACGAAATTTGAGCTCCTTCTAACTCCTCTTCTCCTGATACTTTTCATCGCTTAAGAGCTAGAAAATGCTAATAAATTAGGATCAATTATTTTTTAGAAAGCGATGGATGGACCCAATCAGGAGGGAAAAAAAGGCGGAAAAGTATCAGGAGAGCAGGATTACCTAGGAGCTACCACCTACACTTTTTATACGTCTATGATAGAAGAGAATGAAATATGAGCTCCTTCATTCTCCTCTTCTCCTGATACTTTTCCATAGTATTCGAGCTAGAAAAGCGAATAGTTTCGGATATATTATTAGTTATAAAGCGATGGATGGACCCAATCAGGAGAAAAAAAGTGACGGAAAAGTATCAGGAGAGCAAGAGTACCTAGGACCTACCACCTACACTTTTTATACGTCTATGATAGGTGAGATAAAGAAATTTGAGCTGCTTCTAACACCTCTTCTCCTGATACTTTTTATAGCTTAAGTGCTAGAAAATGCTAATAAATTATGATCAATTATTTTTTAGAAAGCGATGGATGGACCCAATCAGGAGAAAAAAAGAGACGGAAAAGTATCAGAAGAGCAGGATTACCTAGGAGCTACCACCTACATTTTTTATACGTCTATGACTGAAGAGAACGAAATATGAGCCCCTTCCTTCTCCTCTTCTCCTGATACTTTTAATAGTATTCGAGCTAGAAAAGCGAATTGTTTCGGATATATTATTAGTTATAAAGCGATGGATGGACCCAATCAGGAAAAAAAAAGAGACGGAAATGTATCAGGAGTGGAGGAGTACCTAGGAGCTACCACCTAATATTCTTATACGACTATGATAGGTGAGATATCGAAATTTGAGCTCCTTCTAATTCCTCTTCTCCTGATACTTTTTCGTAGTATTCGAGCTAGAAAAGGGAATGGTTTCGGATATATTATTAGGTATAAAGAGGTGGATGGATCCAATAAGGAGAAAAAAAAGAGACGGAAAAGTATCAGGATAGGAGGAGTACCTAGGAGCTACCACCTCCATTTTTTATACGTCAATGATAGGTGAGAACGAAATTTGAGCTCCTTCTAACTCCTCTTCTCCTGATACTTTTCATAGTTAAGAGCTAGAAAATGCTAATAAATTAGGATCAATTATTTTTTATAAAGCGATGGATGGACCCAATAAGGAGAAAAAAAACGGAAAAGTATCAGGAGAGCAGGAGTACCTAGGAGCTACCACCTACAATTCTTATACGACTATGATAGGTGATATATCGAAATTTGAGCTCCTTCTAACTCATCTTCTCCTGATACTTTTTCATAGTATTCGAGCTAGAAAAGCGAACGGTTTCGGATATATTATTAGTTATAAAGCGATGGATGGACCCAATCAGGAGAAAAAAAGTGACGGAAAAGTATCAGGAGAGCAAGAGTACCTAGGACCTACCACCTACACTTTTTATACGTCTATGATAGGTGAGATAAAGAAATTTGAGCTGCTTCTAACACCTCTTCTCCTGATACTTTTCATAGCTTAAGAGCTACAAAATGCTAATAAATTATGATCAATTATTTTTTATAAAGCGATGGATGGACCCAATCAGGAGGGAAAAAAAGGCGGAAAAGTATCAGGAGAGCAGGATTACCTAGGAGCTACCACCTACACTTTTTATACGTCTATGATAGAAGAGAATGAAATATGAGCTCCTTCATTCTCCTCTTCTCCTGATACTTTTCCATAGTATTCGAGCTAGAAAAGCGAATAGTTTCGGATATATTATTAGTTATAAAGCGATGGATGGACTCAATCAGGAGAAAAAAAGAGACGAAAAAGTACCAGGAGAGCAGGAGTACCTAGGAGCGACCACCTACACTTTTTATGCGTCTATGATGGGTGAGATAACGAAATTTGAGCTCCTTCTAACTCCTCTTCTCCTGATACTTATCATAGCTTAAGAGCTAGAAAATGCTAATAAATTAGGATCAATTATTTTTTTTAAAGCGATGGATGGAAGCAATCAGGAGAAAAAAAATAGACAGAAAAGTATCAGGAGAGGAGGAGTACCTAGGAGCTACCACCTACACTTTTTATACGTCTATGATAGGTGAGATGACGAAATTTGAGCTCCTTCTAACTCCTCTTCTCCTGATACTTTTCATCGCTTAAGAGCTAGAAAATGCTAATAAATTAGGATCAATTATTTTTTAGAAAGCGATGGATGGACCCAATCAGGAGAAAAAAAGAGACGGAAAAGTATCAGAAGAGCAGGAGTACCTAGGAGCTACCACCTACATTTTTTATACGTCTATGATTGAAGAGAACGAAATATGAGCCCCTTCCTTCTCCTCTTCTCCTGATACTTTTAATAGTATTCGAGCTAGAAAAGCGAATTGTTTCGGATATATTATTAGTTATAAAGCGATGGATGGACCTAATCAGGAAAAAAAAAGAGACGGAAATGTATCAGGAGAGGAGGAGTACCTAGGAGCTACCACCTAATATTCTTATACGACTATGATAGGTGAGATATCGAAATTTGAGCTCCTTCTAATTCCTCATCTCCTGATACTTTTTCGTAGTATTCGAGCTAGAAAAGGGAATGGTTTCGGATATATTATTAGGTATAAAGAGGTGGATGGATCCAATTAGGAGAAAAAAAAGAGACGGAAAAGTATCAGGATAGGAGGAGTACCTAGGAGCTACCACCTACACTTTTTATACGTCTATGATAGGTAAGAACGAAATTTGAGCTCCTTCTAACTCCTCTTCTCCTGATACTTTTCATACTTTATGAGATAGAAAAGCGAATGGTTTCGGATATATTATTAGGTATAAAGAGGTGGATGGACCCAATCAGAAGAAAAAAAAGAGACGGAAAAGTATCAGGAGAGGAGGAGTACCTAGGAGCTACAACCTACACTTTTTATACGTCTATGATAGGTGAGAACGAAATTTGAGCTCCTTCTAACTCCTCTTCTCCTGATACTTTTCATAGTTTAAGAGCTAGAAAATGCTAATAAATTAGGATCAATTATTTTTTATAAAGCGATGGATGGAAGCAATCGGGAGAAAAAAAACGGAAAAGTATCAGGAGAGCAGGAGTTCCTAGGAGCTACCACCTACAATTCTTATACGACTATGATAGGTGAGATATCGAAATTTGAGCTCCTTCTAACTCATCTTCTCCTGATACTTTTTCATAGTATTCGAGCTAGAAAAGCGAACGGTTTCGGATATATTATTAATTATAAAGCGATGGATGGACCCAATCAGGAGAAAAAAAGTGACGGAAAAGTATCAGGAGAGCAAGAGTACCTAGGACCTACCACCTACACTTTTTATACGTCTATGACTGAAGAGAACGAAATATGAGCCCCTTCCTTCTCCTCTTCTCCTGATACTTTTAATAGTATTCGAGCTAGAAAAGCGAATTGTTTCGGATATATTATTAGTTATAAAGCGATGGATGGACCCAATCAGGAAAAAAAAAAAGAGACGGAAATGTATCAGGAGTGGAGGAGTACCTAGGAGCTACCACCTAATATTCTTATACGACTATGATAGGTGAGATATCGAAATTTGAGCTCCTTCTAATTCCTCTTCTCCTGATACTTTTTCGTAGTATTCGAGCTAGAAAAGGGAATGGTTTCGGATATATTATTAGGTATAAAGAGGTGGATGGATCCAATTAGGAGAAAAAAAAGAGACGGAAAAGTATCAGGATAGGAGGAGTACCTAGGAGCTACCACCTACACTTTTTATACGTCTAAGATAGGTGAGATAAAGAAATTTGAGCTGCTTCTAACTCCTCATCTCCTGATACTTTTCATAGCTTAAGAGCTAGAAAATGCTAATAAATTAGGAATAATTATTTTTTATAAAGCGATGGATGGACCCAATCAGGAGAAAAAAAAGAGACGGAAAAGTATCAGGAGAGCAGGAGTACCTAGGAGCTACCACCTCCATTTTTTATACGTCAATGATAGGTGAGAACGAAATTTGAGCTCCTTCTAACTCCTCTTCTCCTGATACTTTTCATAGTTTAAGAGCTAGAAAATGCTAATAAATTAGGATCAATTATTTTTTATAAAGCGATGGATGGACCCAATAAAGAGAAAAAAAACGGAAAAGTATCAGGAGAGCAGGAGTACCTAGGAGCTACCACCTACACTTTTCATACGTCTATGATAGAAAAGAATGAAATATGAGCTCCTTCATTCTCCTCTTCTCCTGATACTTTTCCACAGTATTCGAGCTAGAAAAGCGAATAGTTTCGGATATATTATTAGTTATAAAGCGATGGATGGACTCAATCAGGAGAAAAAAAGAGACGGAAAAGTACCAGGAGAGCAGGAGTACCTAGGAGCGACCACCTACACTTTTTATGCGTCTATGATGGGTGAGATAACGAAATTTGAGCTCCTTCTAACTCCTCTTCTCCTGATACTTATCATAGCTTAAGAGCTAGAAAATGCTAATAAATTAGGATCAATTATTTTTTTTAAAGCGATGGATGGAAGCAATCAGGAGAAAAAAATAGACAGAAAAGTATCAGGAGAGGAGGAGTACCTAGGAGCTACCACCTACACTTTTTATACGTCTATGATAGGTGAGATGACGAAATTTGAGCTCCTTCTAACTCCTCTTCTCCTGATACTTTTCATAGCTTAAGAGCTAGAAAATGCTAATAAATTAGGATCAATTATTTTTTATAAAGCGATGGATGGAAGCAATCAGGAGAAAAAAAAATAGACAGAAAAGTATCAGGAGAGGAGGAGTACCTAGGAGCTACCACCTACACTTTTTATACGTCTATGATAGGTGAGATGACGAAATTTGAGCTCCTTCTAACTCCTCTTCTCCTGATACTTTTCATCGCTTAAGAGCTAGAAAATGCTAATAAATTAGGATCAATTATTTTTTAGAAAGCGATGGATGGACCCAATCAGGAGAAAAAAAGAGACGGAAAAGTATCAGAAGAGCAGGAGTACCTAGGAGCTACCACCTACATTTTTTATACGTCTATGATTGAAGAGAACGAAATATGAGCCCCTTCCTTCTCCTCTTCTCCTGATACTTTTAATAGTATTCGAGCTAGAAAAGCGAATTGTTTCGGATATATTATTAGTTATAAAGCGATGGATGGACCTAATCAGGAAAAAAAAAGAGACGGAAATGTATCAGGAGAGGAGGAGTACCTAGGAGCTACCACCTAATATTCTTATACGACTATGATAGGTGAGATATCGAAATTTGAGCTCCTTCTAATTCCTCTTCTCCTGATACTTTTTCGTAGTATTCGAGCTAGAAAAGGGAATGGTTTCGGATATATTATTAGGTATAAAGAGGTGGATGGATCCAATTAGGAGAAAAAAAAGAGACGGAAAAGTATCAGGATAGGAGGAGTACCTAGGAGCTACCACCTACACTTTTTATACGTCTAAGATAGGTGAGATAAAGAAATTTGAGCTGCTTCTAACTCCTCATCTCCTGATACTTTTCATAGCTTAAGAGCAAGAAAATGCTAATAAATTAGGATCAATTATTTTTTATAAAGCGATGAATGGAAGCAATCAGGAGAAAAAAAATAGACGGAAAAGTATCAGGAGAGGAGGAGTACCTAGGAGCTACCACCTACACTTTTTATACGTCTATGATAGGTGAGATAACGAATTTTGAGCTCCTTTTAACTCCTCTTCTCCTGATACTTTTCATAGCTTAAGAGCTAGAAAATGCTAATAAATTAGGATCAATTATTTTTTAGAAAGCGATGGATGGACTTAATCAGGAGAAAAAAAGAAACGGAAAAGTATCAGGAGAGCAGGAGTACCTAGGAGCTACCACCTACATTTTTTATAGGTCTATGATAGAAGAGAACGAAATATGAGCCCCTTCCTTCTCCTCTTCTCCTGATACTTTTTCATAGTATTCGAGCTAGAAAAGCGAATAGTTTCGGATATATTATTAGTTATAAAGCGAAGGATGGACCCAATCAGGAGGAAAAAAAAGAGACGGAAATGTATCAGGACAGGAGGACTTCCTAGGAGCTACCACCTACAATTCTTATACGACTATGATAGGTGAGATAAAGAAATTTGAGCTGCTTCTAACTCCTCATCTCCTGATACTTTTCATAGCTTAAGAGCTAGAAAAGGCTAATAAATTAGGAATAATTATTTTTTATAAAGCGATGGATGGACCCAATCAGGAGAAAAAAAAGAGACGGAAAACTATCAGGAGAGGAGGAGTACCTAGGAGCTACAACCTACACTTTTTATACGTCTATGATAGGTGAGAACGAAATTTGAGCTCCTTCTAACTCCTCTTCTCCTGATACTTTTCATAGCTTAAGAGCTAGAAAATGCTAATAAATTAGGATCAATTATTTTTTAGAAAGCGATGGATGGACCCAATCAGGAGAAAAAAAAGAGACGGAAAAGTATCAGGAGAGGAGGAGTACCTAGGAGCTACAACCTACACTTTTTATACGTCTATGATAGGTGAGAACGAAATTTGAGCTCCTTCTAACTCCTCTTCTCCTGATACTTTTCATAGCTTAAGAGCTAGAAAATGCTAATAAATTAGGATCAATTATTTTTTTATAATGCGTTGGATGGACCCAATCAGGAGAAAAAAAAGAGACGAAAAGTATCAGGAGAGCAGGAGTACCTAGGAGCTACAACCTACACTTTTTATACGTCTATGATAGGTGAGAACGAAATTTGAGCTCCTTCTAACTCCTCTTCTCCTGATACTTTTCATAGCTTAAGAGCTAGAAAATGCTAATAAATTAGGATCAATTATTTTTTTATAATGCGTTGGATGCACCCAATCAGGAGAAAAAAAAGAGACGAAAAGTATCAGGAGAGCAGGAGTACCTAGCAGCTACCAACTTCATTTTTTATACGTCTATGATAGCAGAGATAACGGAATTTGAGCTCCTTCTAACTCCTCTTCTCCTGATACTTTACATAGCTTAAGAGCTAGAAAATGCTAATAAATTAGGATCAATTATTTTTTAGAAAGCGATGGATGGACCCAATCAGGAGAAAAAAAAGAGACGGAAAAGTATCAGGAGAGGAGGAGTACCTAGGAGCTACAACCTACACTTTTTATACGTCTATGATAGGTGAGAACGAAATTTGAGCTCCTTCTAACTCCTCTTCTCCTGATACTTTTCATAGTTTAAGAGCTAGAAAATGCTAATAAATTAGGATCAATTATTTTTTATAAAGCGATGGATGGACCCAATAAGGAGAAAAAAAACGGAAAAGTATCAGGAGAGCAGGAGTACCTAGGAGCTACCACCTACACTTTTTATACGCCTATGATACGTGAGATAACGAAATTTGAGCTGCTTCTAACACCTCTTCTCCTGATACTTTTCATAGCTTAAGAGCTAGAAAATGCTAATAAATGATGATCAATTATTTTTATAAAGCGATAGATGGACCCAATCAGGAGAAAAAAAGAGACGGAAAAGTATCAGGAGAGCAGGAGTACCTAGGAGCTACCACCTACAATTCTTATACGTCTATGATATAAGATAACGAAATATGAGCCCCTTCCTTCTCCTCTTCTCCTGATACTTTTTCTTGTATTCGAGCTAGAAAAGGGAATTGTTTCGGATATATCATTAGGTATAAAGAGGTGGATGGATCCAATCAGTAGAAAAAAAAAGAGACGGAAAAGTATCAGGAGAGGAGGAATACCTAGGAGCTCCCACCTACACTTTTTATACGTCTATGATAGGTGAGATAAAGAAATTTGAGCTGCTTTTAACTCCTCATCTCCTGATACTTTTCATAGTATTCGAGCTAGAAAATGCTAATAAATTTGGAATAATTATTTTTTATAAAGCGATGGATGGACCCAATCAGGAGAAAAAAAAAGAGACGGAAAAGTATCAGGAGAGCAGGAGTACCTAGCAGCTACCACCTCCATTTTTTATACGTCTATGATAGCAGAGATAACGGAATTTGAGCTCCTTCTAACTCCTCTTCTCCTGATACTTTTCATAGCTTAAGAGCTAGAAAATGCAAATAAATTACGATCAATTAATTTTTATAAAGCGACTGATGGAAGCAATCAGGAGAAAAAAAAATAGACGGAAAAGTATCAGGAGAGGAGGAGTACCTAGGAGCTACCACCTACACTTTTTATACGCCTATGATAGGTGAGATAACGAAATTTGAGCTCCTTCTAACTCCTCTTCTCCTGATACTTTTCATAGCTTAAGAGCTAGAAAATGCTAATAAATTAGGATCAATTATTTTATATAAAGCGTTGGATGGACCCAATCAGGAGAAAAAAAAGAGACGAAAAGTATCAGGAGAGCAGGAGTACCTAGCAGCTACCACCTTCATTTTTTATACGTCTATGATAGCAGAGATAACGGAATTTGAGCTCCTTCTAACTCCTCTTCTCCTGATACTTTTCATAGCTTAAGAGCTAGAAAATGCTAATAAATTAGGATCAATTATTTTTTATAAAGCGATGGATGGAAGCAATCAGGAGAAAAAAAAAAAGACGGAAAAGTATCAGGAGAGGAAGAGTACCTAGGAGCTACCACCTACACTTTTTATACGTCTATGATAGGTGAGATAACGAAATCTGAGCTCCTTCTAACTCCGCTTCTCCTGATACTTTTCATAGCTTAAGAGCTAGAAAATGCTAATAAATTAGGATCAATTATTTTTTAGAAAGCGATGGATGGACCCAATCAGGAGAAAAAAAAGAGACGGAAAAGTATCAGGAGAGGAGGAGTACCTAGGAGCTACCACGTACACTTTTTATACGTCTATGATATAAGATAACGAAATTTGAGCTCCTTCTAACTCCTCATCTCCTGATACTTTTCATAGCTTAAGAGCTAGAAAATGCTAATAAATTAGGATCAATTATTTTTTAGAAAGCGATGGATGGACCCAATCAGGAGAAAAAAAAAGAGACGGAAAAGTATCAGGAGAGCAGGAGTACCTAGGATCTACCACCTACATTTTTTATACGTCTATGATATAAGATAACGAAATATGAGCTCCTTCTAACTCCTCTTCTCCTGATACTTTTTCATAGTATTCGAGCTAGAAAAGGGAATGGTTTCGGGTATATTATTAGGTATAAAGAGGTGGATGGATCCAATCAGGAGAAAAAAAAGAGACGGAAAAGTTTGAGGAGAGGAGGAGTACCTAGGAGCTACCACCTACACTTTTTATACGTCTATGATAGGTGAGATAAAGAAATTTGAGCTGCTTCTAACTCCTCATCTCCTGATACTTTTCATAGCTTAAGAGCTAGAAAATGCTAATAAATTAGGAATAATTATTTTTTATAAAGCGATGGATGGACCCAATCAGGAGAAAAAAAAAGAGACGGAAAAGTATCAGGAGAGCAGGAGTACCTAGCAGCTACCACCTCCATTTTTTATACGTCTATGATAGCAGAGATAACGGAATTTGAGCTCCTTCTAACTCCTCTTCTCCTGATACTTTTCATAGATTAAGAGCTAGAAAATGCAAATAAATTAGGATCAATTATTTTTTATAAAGCGATTGATGGAAGCAATCAGGAGAAAAAAAAATAGACGGAAAAGTATCAGGACAGGAGGAGTACCTAGGAGCTACCACCTACACTTTTTATACGTCTATGATAGGTGAGATAACGAAATTTGAGCTCCTTCTAACTCCTCTTCTTCTGATACTTTTTCATAGTATTCGAGCTAGAAAAGGGAATGGTTTGGGTATATTAATAGGTATAAAGAGGTGGATGGATCCAATCAGAAGAAAAAAAAGAGACGGAAAAGTATCAGGAGAGGAGGAGTACCTAGGAGCTACCACCTACACTTTTTATACGTCTATGATAGGTGAGATAAAGAAATTTGAGCTGCTTCTTACTCCTCATCTCCTGATACTTTTCATAGCTTAAGAGCTAGAAAATGCTAATAAATTAGGATCAATTATTTTTTAGAAAGCGATGGATGGACTTAATCAGGAGAAAAAAAGAAACGGAAAAGTATCAGGAGAGCAGGAGTACCTAGGAGCTACCACCTACATTTTTTATAGGTCTATGATAGAAGAGAACGAAATATGAGCCCCTTCCTTCTCCTCTTCTCCTGATACTTTTTCATAGTATTCGAGCTAGAAAAGCGAATAGTTTCGGATATATTATTAGTTATAAAGCGAAGGATGGACCCAATCAGGAGAAAAAAAAAGAGACGGAAATGTATCAGGAGAGGAGGAGTACCTAGGAGCTCCCACCTACACTTTTTATACGTCTATGATAGCAGAGATACCGAAATTTGAGCTCCTTCTAACTCCTCTTCTCCTGATACTTTTCATAGCTTAAGAGCTAGAAAATGCTAATAAATTAGGATCAATTATTTTTTATAAAGCGATGGATGGAAGCAATCAGGAGAAAAAAAAATAGACGGAAAAGTATCAGGAGAGGAGGAGTACCTAGGAGCTACCACCTACACTTTTTATACGTCTATGATAGGTGAGATAACGAAATTTGAGCTCCTTCTAACTCCTCTTCTCCTGATAGTTTTCATAGCTTAAGAGCTAGAAAATGCTAATAAATTAGGATCAATTATTTTTTAGAAAGCGATGGATGGACCCAATCAGGAGAAAAAAAAGAGACGGAAAAGTTTGAGGAGAGACGGAGTACCTAGGAGCTACCACCTACATTTTTTATACGTCTATTATAGGTGAGATAAAGAAATTTGAGCTGCTTCTAACTCCTCATCTCCTGATACTTTTCATAGCTTAAGAGCTAGAAAATGCTAATAAATTAGGAATAATTACTTTTTATAAAGCGATGGATGGACCCAATCAGGAGAAAAAAAAAGAGACGGAAAAGTATCAGGAGAGCAGGAGTACCTAGCAGCTACCACCTCCATTTTTTATACGTCTATGATAGCAGAGATAACGGAATTTGAGCTCCTTCTAACACCTCTTCTCCTGATACTTTTCATAGATTAAGAGCTAGAAAATGCAAATAAATTAGGATCAATTATTTTTTATAAAGCGATTGATGGAAGCAATCAGGAGAAAAAAAAATAGACGGAAAAGTATCAGGAGAGTAGGAGTACCTAGGAGCTACCACCTACACTTTTTATACCTCTATGATAGGTGAGATAACGAAATTTGAGCTCCTTCTAACTCCTCTTCTCCTGATACTTTTCATAGTATTCGAGCTAGAAAAGGGAATGGTTTCGGGTATATTAATAGGTATAAAGAGGTGGATGGATCCAATCAGGAGAAAAAAAAGAGACGGAAAAGTATCAGGAGAGGAGGAGTACCTAGGAGCTACCACCTACACTTTTTATACGTCTATGATAGGTGAGATAAAGAAATTTGAGCTGCTTCTAACTCCTCATCTCCTGATACTTTTCATAGCTTAAGAGCTAGAAAATGCTAATAAATTAGGAATAATTATTTTTTATAAAGCGATGGATGGACCCAATCAGGAGGAAAAAAAAGAGACGGAAAAGTATCAGGAGAGCAGGAGTACCTAGCAGCTACCACCTCCATTTTTTATACGTCTATGATAGCAGAGATAACGGAATTTGAGCTCCTTCTAACTCCTCTTCTCCTGATACTTTTCATAGATTAAGAGCTAGAAAATGCAAATAAATTAGGATCAATTATTTTTTATAAAGCGATTGATGGAAGCAATCAGGAGAAAAAAAAATAGACGGAAAAGTATCAGGAGAGGAGGAGTACCTAGGAGCTACCACCTCCATTCTTTATACGTCTATAATAAAAGAGAACGAAATATGAGCTCCTTCTAACTCCTCTTCTCCTGATACTTTTTCATATTATTCGAGCTAGAAAAGGGAATAGTTTCGGGTATATTAATAGGTATAAAGAGGTGGATGGATCATATCAGGAGAAAAAAAAGAGACGGAAAAGTATCAGGAGAGGAGGAGTACCTAGGAGCTACCACCTCCTGATTGCTTCCATCCATCGCTTTATAAAAAATAATTGATCCTAATTTATTAGCATTTTCTAGCTACCAACTACACTTTTTATACGTCTATGATAGGTAAGAACGAAATTTGAGCTCCTTCTAACTCCTCTTCTCCTGATACTTTTCATACTTTAAGGGCTAGAAAAGCGAATGGTTTCGGATATATTATTAGGTGGATGGACACAATCAGCAGAAAAAAAAGAGACGGAAACGTATCAGGAGAGGAGGAGTACCTAGGAACTACCACCTACACTTTTTATACGTCTATGATAGGTGAGAACGAAATTTGAGCTCCTTCTAACTCATCTTCTCCTGATACTTTTTCATAGTATTCGAGCTAGAAAAGCGAATAGTTTCGGATATATTATTAGTTATAAAGCCATGGATGGACCCAATCAGGAGAAAAAAAAAATAGACGGAAAAGTATCAGGAGAGGAGGAGTACCTAGGAGCTACCACCTCCATTTTTTATACGTCTATGATAGCAGAGATAACGGAATTTGAGCTCCTTCTAACACCTCTTCTCCTGATACTTTTCATAGATTAAGAGCTAGAAAATGCAAATAAATTAGGATCAATTATTTTTTATAAAGCGATTGATGGAAGCAATCAGGAGAAAAAAAAATAGACGGAAAAGTATCAGGAGAGTAGGAGTACCTAGGAGCTACCACCTACACTTTTTATACCTCTATGATAGGTGAGATAACGAAATTTGAGCTCCTTCTAACTCCTCTTCTCCTGATACTTTTTCATAGTATTCGAGCTAGAAAAGGGAATGGTTTCGGGTATATTAATAGGTATAAAGAGGTGGATGGATCCAATCAGGAGAAAAAAAAGAGACGGAAAAGTATCAGGAGAGGAGGAGTACCTAGGAGCTACCACCTACACTTTTTATACGTCTATGATAGGTGAGATAAAGAAATTTGAGCTGCTTCTAACTCCTCATCTCCTGATACTTTTCATAGCTTAAGAGCTAGAAAATGCTAATAAATTAGGAATAATTATTTTTTATAAAGCGATGGATGGACCCAATCAGGAGGAAAAAAAAGAGACGGAAAAGTATCAGGAGAGCAGGAGTACCTAGCAGCTACCACCTCCATTTTTTATACGTCTATGATAGCAGAGATAACGGAATTTGAGCTCCTTCTAACTCCTCTTCTCCTGATACTTTTCATAGATTAAGAGCTAGAAAATGCAAATAAATTAGGATCAATTATTTTTTATAAAGCGATTGATGGAAGCAATCAGGAGAAAAAAAAATAGACGGAAAAGTATCAGGAGAGGAGGAGTACCTAGGAGCTACCACCTCCATTCTTTATACGTCTATAATAAAGGAGAACGAAATATGAGCTCCTTCTAACTCCTCTTCTCCTGATACTTTTTCATATTATTCGAGCTAGAAAAGGGAATAGTTTCGGGTATATTAATAGGTATAAAGAGGTGGATGGATCATATCAGGAGAAAAAAAAGAGACGGAAAAGTATCAGGAGAGGAGGAGTACCTAGGAGCTACCACCTCCTGATTGCTTCCATCCATCGCTTTATAAAAAATAATTGATCCTAATTTATTAGCATTTTCTAGCTACCACCTACACTTTTTATACGTCTATGATAGGTAAGAACGAAATTTGAGCTCCTTCTAACTCCTCTTCTCCTGATACTTTTCATACTTTAAGGGCTAGAAAAGCGAATGGTTTCGGATATATTATTAGGTGGATGGACACAATCAGCAGAAAAAAAAGAGACGGAAACGTATCAGGAGAGGAGGAGTACCTAGGAACTACCACCTACACTTTTTATACGTCTATGATAGGTGAGAACGAAATTTGAGCTCCTTCTAACTCATCTTCTCCTGATACTTTTTCATAGTATTCGAGCTAGAAAAGCGAATAGTTTCGGATATATTATTAGTTATAAAGCCATGGATGGACCCAATCAGGAGAAAAAAAAAAGACGGAAAAGTATCAGGAGAGCAGGAGTACCTAGCAGCTACCACCTCCATTTTTTATACGTCTATGATAGAAGAGAACGAAATATGAACTCCTCTTCTCCTTATACTTTTCATAGCTTAAGAGCTAGAAAATGCTAATAAATTAGGATCAATTATTTTTTATAACGCGATAGATGGACCCAATCAGGAGAAAAAAAAGACAAAAAAGTATCAGAAGAGCAGGAGTATCTAGGAGCTAACACCTACATTTTTGATACGTCTATAATAGGTGAGATTACGAAAATTGAGCTCCTTCTATCTCCTCTTTTTCTGATACTTTTTCATAGTATTCGAGCTAGAAATGCGAATAGTTTCGGATATATTATTAGTTAAAAAAAGATGGATGGACCCAATTAGGAGAAAAAAAAGAGACGGAAAAGTATCAGGAGAGCAGGAGTACCTAGGAGCTACTACCTACACTTTTTATACGTATATGATAGAAGTGTAGGTGGTAGCTCCTAGGTACTCCTAGGCTATGGAAAGTATCAGGAGAAGAGGTGTTAGAAGGAGCTCATATTTCGTTCTCACCTATCATAGACATATATATTTGCGGGTTTTCGATGGCTTAGATTTGATTTTATGTTGGTTTAGAAACCGGTTGGAACTTATGAGGCATATATACAATGAGGAACCCTCTAGTCCTGTAACACCAGAACAGAGAATGGAGGACTTTTTCCAATGCCTCAATCAGCCGTTTGCTCTTGCCAATCTTTTGCCTTCGAGGTTGGTGGCGGCTATAACCTTATATAACTTTTCCTCCTTTATATATATTTGTTTCTGTCCTCCATTTATTCTGTTTCTATCTTTCTCTTCTTCTCTATGTTTATTACGTGCTTTATTGCGGCATGAATGCTTCATGTAAAATTTTGTTTTAAAATACACTCTGTCATTTATGCACAGCATTAAGATTATTATTTAATATCAATAGATTTTTAGCAATTGCTTGCTAAATTTAGTTTCAGTAATTTTACTATTTTATAAAATTAGTTTTTGTTTAGAATTATTTATTCTTCTATATTTTTGTTTGTGGCATACATTTTTAAAATAATCAAGAATTTCTTTTGTCAGTTCTGGAGACTATTTTCATTTTGTGTTCCTTAATTTCCAAGCGAAGGAAAGTCGATTTCTCAGTTATACTAAGGATTTTGAACAATCATATTATTCCTACAAATGCTTATTTGTAGGAATAATAAGCTATGTAAACATTTATTTTTAAGGGTCGTCTATAATCCACTTAATAAAAAGAATACTACATAATGAAGGACATATAAAAGTACTGAGTACATCTTCGCCATAGCTTTATTAGAGTCCATTCAGGGCATGCTTAAAAATTTTTTGTAAAATGTAGCAAATTGTAACACAACATACAATTTAAGTATTACAGCCATTTATAATATCTGAACAAAAATCACAAGGAACCGCGGAATGATTCCTGAAGTAAAAAATAAAAGTTACATCAAACATTAAAAATATTTTGAAACTAAAAGTGACCTTTGACATTATTTTCTTTAGTTAGAAAATTAGTTTCTTTTTTAGTTATCAGTAATTCCTAAATTCTATACATTAAGTTTAAGTATACTTTATGAAATATTTTTAGTGTTTAATAGCTTTTGTTGAATATAAGATTTGTTTTGCTTTGCCTCAGATGCACTATACCCTATTAATACTGTGGTGAAGGCGTTCTTGATCCTTTTATTTGTCCTTCATTACGAAAAACTGTTACCATCCTGCAAAACAAAGAGTATCCGTAACACATAAGTTTCAGTTCTAACACTGAAACTCCGACAAAAATTTTCAATCTCACTATGTGGTGTACGGAGAAGATACTCAATGTTAAGTTAATTGTAATTCCTATCATGAATTTAAAAAAAAAAAAAAAAAAAAAAAAAAAAAAAAAAAAAAAAAAAAAAAAAAAACTTGCCGGAATATGAGCCCAACTTAGTTTGTATCAAGTTAGTAACCAATTCACAGTAAAGTGATCCTTCTAGAAACCTTATCTTCATATTGGAATGTTAAGGGTCAAATCTGAAGTTGATTATGATCTGAGATTAAGCATGACATTATCCAGGCTTTGTGGGTTAGGTCGAACAGTTTTGCATCTCAAGAAGATACAAGAAGTCTCCCTTTTAGAAAATTAAAACTAAATAAACGCAATATATCTGTGTAGGTGGAAGCTACTAGGTACTCCTCCTCTCCTGATACTTTTCCGTCTATTTTTTTTCTCCTGATTGGGTCCATCCATCGCTTTATAAAAAATAATTGATCCTAATTTATTAGCATTTTCTAGCTCTTAAACTATGAAAAGTATCAAGAGAGGAGGAGTTAGATGGAGCTCAAATTTCGTTATCTCTGCTATCATAGACGTATAAAAAATGTAGGTGGTAGCTCCTAGGTACTCCTGCTCTCCTGATACTTTTCCGTCTATTTTTTTTTTCTCCTGATTGCTTCCATCCATCGCTTTATAAAAAATAATTGATCCTAATTTATTAGCATTCTCTAGCTCATAAACTATGAAAAGTATCAGGAGAAGAGGAGTTAGAAGGAGCTCAAATTTCGTTATCTCTGCTATCATAGACGTACAAATAATGTAGGTGGTAGCTCCTAGGTACTCCTGCTCTCCTGATACTTTTCCGTCTATTTTTTTTTCTCCTGATTGCTTCCATCCATCGCTTTATAAAAAATAATTGATCCTAATTTATTAGCATTTTCTAGCTCTTAAGCTATGAAAAGTATCAGGAGAAGAGGAGTTAGAAGGAGCTCAAATTCCGTTATCTCGGATATCATAGACGTATAAAAAATGGAGGTGGTAGCTGCTAGGTACTCCTGCTCTCCTGATACTTTTCCGTCTATTTTTTTTTTCTCCTGATTGGGTCCATCCATCGCTTTATAAAAAATAATTAATACTAATTTATTAGCATTTTATAGCTCTTAAACTATGAAAAGTATCAGGAGAAGAGGAGTTAGAAGGAGCTCAAATTTCGTTATCTCTGCTATCATAGACGTACAAATAATGTAGGTGGTAGCTCCTAGGTACTCCTGCTCTCCTGATACTTTTCCGTCTATTTTTTTTTCTCCTGATTGCTTCCATCCATCGCTTTATAAAAAATAATTGATCCTAATTTATTAGCATTTTCTAGCTCTTAAGCTATGAAAAGTATCAGGAGAAGAGGAGTTAGAAGGAGCTCAAATTCCGTTATCTCGGATATCATAGACGTATAAAAAATGGAGGTGGTAGCTGCTAGGTACTCCTGCTCTCCTGATACGTTTCTGTCTTTTTTTTCTCCTGATTGGGTCCATCCATCGCTTTATAACTAATAATATATCCGAAACCATTCGCTTTTCTAGCTCGAAAACTATGAAAAAGTATCAGGAGAAGAGGAGTTAGAAGGAGCTCAAATTTCGTTATCTCACCTGTCATAGACGTATAAAAACTGTAGGTGCTAGCTCCTAGGTACTCCTGCTCTCCTGATACTTTTCCGTCTCTTTTTTTCTCCTGATTGGGTCCATTTATCGCTTTATAAAAAATAATTGATCCTAATTTATTAGCATTTTCTAGCTCTTAAACTATGAAAAGTATCAGGAGAAGAGGAGATAGAAGGAGCTCAAATTTGGTTACCTCACCTATCGTAGACGTATAAGAAGTGTAGGGGGTAGGTCCTAGGTACTCCTTCTCTCCTGATACTTTTCCGTCTCTTTTTTTCTCCTGCGTGGTTTCGTCCATCGCTTTATAAAAATAATTGATCCTAATTTATTAGCATTTTCTAGATCTTTAGCTATGAAAAGAGAGGAGAAGGAACGAGCTCATATTCCGTTGTCTTCTATCATATACGTACAAAAAATGGAGGATGTATCTGCTAGGTACTCCTCCTCTCCTGATACATTTCCGTCTCTTTTTTTTCTTCTCCTGATTGGGTCCATCCATCGCTTTATAAAAAATAATTGAACCTAATTTATTAGCATTATCTACCTCTTAAGCTATGTAAAGTATCAGGAGAAGAGGAGTTAGAAGGAGCTCAAATTTCGCTATCATAGACGTATAAAAAATGTAGGTGGTAGCTCCTAGGTACTCCTGCTCTCCTGATACTTTTCCTTCTTAGTTTTTCTCCTAATTGGGTCCATCCATCGCTTTATAACTAATAATATATCCGAAACCATTCGCTTTTCTAGCTCGAATACTATGAAAAAGTAACGGGAGAAGAGGAGAAGGAAGGAGCTCAAATTTCGTTATCTCTGCTATCATAGACGTATAACAAAATGTAGGTGGTAGCTGCTAGGTACTCCTGCTCTCCTAATACTTTCCCGTCTCTTTTTTTCTCCTGCGTGGTTCCGTCCATCGCTTTATAAAAAATAATTGATCCTAATTTATTAGCATTATCTACCTCTTAAGCTATGTAAAGTATCAGGAGAAGAGGAGTTAGAAGGAGCACAAATTTCGTTATTTCTGCTATCATAGACGTATAACAAAATGTAGGTGGTAGCTGCTAGGTACTCCTGCTCTCCTGATACTTTTCCGTCTTTTTTTTTTTCTCCTGATTGGGTCCATCCATCGCTTTATAACTAATAATATATCCGAAAGCATTCGCTTTTCTAGCTCGAATACTATGAAAAAGTATCAGGAGAAGAGGAGAAGGAAGGAGCTCAAATTTCGTTATCTCTGCTATCATAGACGCATAAAAAATGTAGGTTGTAGCTCCTAGGTACTCCTTCTCTCCTGATACTTTTCCGTCTCTTTTTTTCTCCTGATTGTTTCCGTCCATCGCTTTATAAAAAATAATTGATCCTAATTTATTAGCATTTTCTAGCTCTTTAGCTATGAAAAGTATCAGGAGAAGAGGAGTTAGAAGGAGCTCAAATTTCGTTATCTCTGCTATCATAGACGTACAAATAATGTAGGTGGTAGCTCCTAGGTACTCCTGCTCTCATGATACTTTTCCGTCTATTTTTTTTTCTCCTGATTGCTTCCATCCATCGCTTTATAAAAAATAATTGATCCTAATTTATTAGCATTTTCTAGCTCTTAAGCTATGAAAAGTATCAGGAGAAGAGGAGTTAGAAGGAGCTCAAATTCCGTTATCTCGGATATCATAGACGTATAAAAAATGGAGGTGGTAGCTGCTAGGTACTCCTGCTCTCCTGATACTTTTCTGTCTTTTTTTTCTCCTGATTGGGTCCATCCATCGCTTTATAACTAATAATATATCCGAAACCATTCGCTTTTCTAGCTCGAATACTATGAAAAAGTATCGGGAGAAGAGGAGAAGGAAGGAGCTCAAATTTCGTTATCTCTGCTATCATAGACGTATAACAAAATGTAGGTGGTAGCTGCTAGGTACTCCTGCTCTCCTAATACTTTTCCGTCTCTTTTTTTCTCCTGCGTGGTTCCGTCCATCGCTTTATAAAAAATAATTGATCCTAATTTATTAGCATTTTCTAGCTCTTAAACTATGAAAAGTATCAGGAGAAGAGGAGTTAGAAGGAGCTCAAATTTGGTTACCTCACCTATCGTGGACGTATAAGAAGTGTAGGGGGTAGCTGCTAGGTACTCCTGCTCTCCTAATACTTTTCCGTATTTTTTTTTTCTCCTAATTGGGTCCATCCATCGCTTTATAATTAATAATATATCCGAAACCATTCGCTTTTCTAGCTCGAAAACTATGAAAAAGTATCAGGAGAAGAGGAGTTAGAAGGAGCTCAAATTTCGTTATCTCACCTGTCATAGACGTATAAATTTGTAGGTGCTAGCTCCTAGGTACTCCTGCTCTCCTGATACTTTTCCGTCTCTTTTTTTCTCCTGATTGGGTCCATTTATCGCTTTATAAAAAATAATTGATCCTAATTTATTAGCATTTTCTAGCTCTTCAGTTATGTAAGGTATCACGAGAAGAGGTGTTAGAAGGAGCTCAAATTTCGTTATCTCTGCTATCATAGACGTATAAAAAATGTAGGTGGTAGCTCCTAGGTACTCCTGCTCTCCTGATACTTTTCCGTCTCTTTTTTTCTCCTGATTGCTTCCGTCCATCGCTTTATAAAAAATAATTGATTCTAATTTATTAGCATTTTCTAGCTCTTCAGCTATGTAAGGTATCAGGAGAAGAGGTGTTAGAAGGAGCTCAAATTTCGTTATCTCTGCTATCATAGACGTATAAAAAATGTAGGTGGTACCTCCTAGGTACTCCTGCTCTCCTGATACTTTTCCGTTTATTTTTTTTTTCTCCTGATTAGGTCCATTTATCGCTCTATAAAAAATAATTGATCCTAATTTATTAGCATTTTATAGCTCTTAAACTATGAAAAGTATCAGGAGAAGAGGAGTTAGAAGGAGCTCAAATTTCGTTATCTCTGCTATCATAGACGTACAAATAATGTAGGTGGTAGCTCCTAGGTACTCCTGCTCTCCTGATACTTTTCCGTCTATTTTTTTTTCTCCTGATTGCTTCCATCCATCGCTTTATAAAAAATAATTGATCCTAATTTATTAGCATTTTCTAGCTCTTAAGCTATGAAAAGTATCAGGAGAAGAGGAGTTGGAAGGAGCTCAAATTCCGTTATCTCGGATTTCATAGACGTATAAAAAATGGAGGTGGTAGCTGCTAGGTACTCCTGCTCTCCTGATACTTTTCTGTCTTTTTTTTCTCCTGATTGGGTCCATCCATCGCTTTATAACTAATAATATATCCGAAACCATTCGCTTTTCTAGCTCGAAAACTATGAAAAAGTATCAGGAGAAGAGGAGTTAGAAGGAGCTCAAATTTCGTTATCTCACCTTTCATAGACGTATAAAAACTGTAGGTGCTAGCTCCTAGGTACTCCTGCTCTCCTGATACTTTTCCGTCTCTTTTTTTCTCCTGATTGGGTCCATTTATCGCTTTATAAAAGATAATTGATCCTAATTTATTAGCATTTTCTAGCTCTTAAACTATGAAAAGTATCAGGAGAAGAGGAGATAGAAGGAGCTCAAATTTGGTTACCTCACCTATCGTAGACGTATAAGAAGTGTAGGGGGTAGGTCCTAGGTACTCCTTCTCTCCTGATACTTTTCCGTCTCTTTTTTTCTCCTGCGTGGTTTCGTCCATCGCTTTATAAAAATAATTGATCCTAATTTATTAGCATTTTCTAGCTCTTTAGCTATGAAAAGAGAGGAGAAGGAAGGAGCTCATATTCCGTTGTCTTCTATCATATACGTACAAAAAATGGAGGATGTATCTGCTAGGTACTCCTCCTCTCCTGATACATTTCCGTCTCTTTTTTTTCTTCTCCTGATTGGGTCCATCCATCGCTTTATAAAAAATAATTGAACCTAATTTATTAGCATTATCTACCTCTTAAGCTATGTAAAGTATCAGGAGAAGAGGAGTTAGAAGGAGCTCAAATTTCGTTATCTCTGCTATCATAGACGTATAAAAAATGTAGGTGGTAGCTCCTAGGTACTCCTGCTCTCCTGATACTTTTCCTTCTTAGTTTTTCTCCTAATTGGGTCCATCCATCGCTTTATAACTAATAATATATCCGAAACCATTCGCTTTTCTAGCTCGAATACTATGAAAAAGTAACGGGAGAAGAGGAGAAGGAAGGAGCTCAAATTTCGTTATCTCTGCTATCATAGACGTATAACAAAATGTAGGTGGTAGCTGCTAGGTACTCCTGCTCTCCTAATACTTTCCCGTCTCTTTTTTTCTCCTGCGTGGTTCCGTCCATCGCTTTATAAAAAATAATTGATCCTAATTTATTAGCATTATCTACCTCTTAAGCTATGTAAAGTATCAGGAGAAGAGGAGTTAGAAGGAGCACAAATTTCGTTATTTCTGCTATCATAGACGTATAACAAAATGTAGGTGGTAGCTGCTAGGTACTCCTGCTCTCCTGATACTTTTCCGTCTTTTTTTTTTCTCCTGATTGCTTCCGTCCATCGCTTTATAAAAAATAATTGATTCTAATTTATTAGCATTTTCTAGCTCTTCAGCTATGTAAGGTATCAGGAGAAGAGGTGTTAGAAGGAGCTCAAATTTCGTTATCTCTGCTATCATAGACGTATAAAAAATGTAGGTGGTACCTCCTAGGTACTCCTGCTCTCCTGATACTTTTCCGTTTATTTTTTTTTTCTCCTGATTAGGTCCATTTATCGCTCTATAAAAAATAATTGATCCTAATTTATTAGCATTTTATAGCTCTTAAACTATGAAAAGTATCAGGAGAAGAGGAGTTAGAAGGAGCTCAAATTTCGTTATCTCTGCTATCATAGACGTACAAATAATGTAGGTGGTAGCTCCTAGGTACTCCTGCTCTCCTGATACTTTTCCGTCTATTTTTTTTTCTCCTGATTGCTTCCATCCATCGCTTTATAAAAAATAATTGATCCTAATTTATTAGCATTTTCTAGCTCTTAAGCTATGAAAAGTATCAGGAGAAGAGGAGTTGGAAGGAGCTCAAATTCCGTTATCTCGGATTTCATAGACGTATAAAAAATGGAGGTGGTAGCTGCTAGGTACTCCTGCTCTCCTGATACTTTTCTGTCTTTTTTTTCTCCTGATTGGGTCCATCCATCGCTTTATAACTAATAATATATCCGAAACCATTCGCTTTTCTAGCTCGAAAACTATGAAAAAGTATCAGGAGAAGAGGAGTTAGAAGGAGCTCAAATTTCGTTATCTCACCTTTCATAGACGTATAAAAACTGTAGGTGCTAGCTCCTAGGTACTCCTGCTCTCCTGATACTTTTCCGTCTCTTTTTTTCTCCTGATTGGGTCCATTTATCGCTTTATAAAAGATAATTGATCCTAATTTATTAGCATTTTCTAGCTCTTAAACTATGAAAAGTATCAGGAGAAGAGGAGATAGAAGGAGCTCAAATTTGGTTACCTCACCTATCGTAGACGTATAAGAAGTGTAGGGGGTAGGTCCTAGGTACTCCTTCTCTCCTGATACTTTTCCGTCTCTTTTTTTCTCCTGCGTGGTTTCGTCCATCGCTTTATAAAAATAATTGATCCTAATTTATTAGCATTTTCTAGCTCTTTAGCTATGAAAAGAGAGGAGAAGGAAGGAGCTCATATTCCGTTGTCTTCTATCATATACGTACAAAAAATGGAGGATGTATCTGCTAGGTACTCCTCCTCTCCTGATACATTTCCGTCTCTTTTTTTTCTTCTCCTGATTGGGTCCATCCATCGCTTTATAAAAAATAATTGAACCTAATTTATTAGCATTATCTACCTCTTAAGCTATGTAAAGTATCAGGAGAAGAGGAGTTAGAAGGAGCTCAAATTTCGTTATCTCTGCTATCATAGACGTATAAAAAATGTAGGTGGTAGCTCCTAGGTACTCCTGCTCTCCTGATACTTTTCCTTCTTAGTTTTTCTCCTAATTGGGTCCATCCATCGCTTTATAACTAATAATATATCCGAAACCATTCGCTTTTCTAGCTCGAATACTATGAAAAAGTAACGGGAGAAGAGGAGAAGGAAGGAGCTCAAATTTCGTTATCTCTGCTATCATAGACGTATAACAAAATGTAGGTGGTAGCTGCTAGGTACTCCTGCTCTCCTAATACTTTCCCGTCTCTTTTTTTCTCCTGCGTGGTTCCGTCCATCGCTTTATAAAAAATAATTGATCCTAATTTATTAGCATTATCTACCTCTTAAGCTATGTAAAGTATCAGGAGAAGAGGAGTTAGAAGGAGCACAAATTTCGTTATTTCTCCTATCATAGACGTATAACAAAATGTAGGTGGTAGCTGCTAGGTACTCCTGCTCTCCTGATACTTTTCCGTCTTTTTTTTTCTCCTGATTGGGTCCATCCATCGCTTTATAACTAATAATATATCCGAAAGCATTCGCTTTTCTAGCTCGAATACTATGAAAAAGTAACGGGAGAAGAGGAGAAGGAAGGAGCTCAAATTTCGTTATCTCTGCTATCATAGACGTATAACAAAATGTAGGTGGTAGCTGCTAGGTACTCCTGCTCTCCTAATACTTTCCCGTCTCTTTTTTTCTCCTGCGTGGTTCCGTCCATCGCTTTATAAAAAATAATTGATCCTAATTTATTAGCATTATCTACCTCTTAAGCTATGTAAAGTATCAGGAGAAGAGGAGTTAGAAGGAGCACAAATTTCGTTATTTCTGCTATCATAGACGTATAACAAAATGTAGGTGGTAGCTGCTAGGTACTCCTGCTCTCCTGATACTTTTCCGTCTTTTTTTTTTCTCCTGATTGGGTCCATCCATCGCTTTATAACTAATAATATATCCGAAAGCATTCGCTTTTCTAGCTCGAATACTATGAAAAAGTATCAGGAGAAGAGGAGAAGGAAGGAGCTCAAATTTCGTTATCTCTGCTATCATAGACGCATAAAAAATGTAGGTTGTAGCTCCTAGGTACTCCTTCTCTCCTGATACTTTTCCGTCTCTTTTTTTCTCCTGATTGTTTCCGTCCATCGCTTTATAAAAAATAATTGATCCTAATTTATTAGCATTTTCTAGCTCTTTAGCTATGAAAAGTATCAGGAGAAGAGGAGTTAGAAGGAGCTCAAATTTCGTTATCTCTGCTATCATAGACGTACAAATAATGTAGGTGGTAGCTCCTAGGTACTCCTGCTCTCCTGATACTTTTCCGTCTATTTTTTTTTCTCCTGATTGCTTCCATCCATCGCTTTATAAAAAATAATTGATCCTAATTTATTAGCATTTTCTAGCTCTTAAGCTATGAAAAGTATCAGGAGAAGAGGAGTTAGAAGGAGCTCAAATTCCGTTATCTCGGATATCATAGACGTATAAAAAATGGAGGTGGTAGCTGCTAGGTACTCCTGCTCTCCTGATACTTTTCTGTCTTTTTTTTCTCCTGATTGGGTCCATCCATCGCTTTATAACTAATAATATATCCGAAACCATTCGCTTTTCTAGCTCGAATACTATGAAAAAGTATCGGGAGAAGAGGAGAAGGAAGGAGCTCAAATTTCGTTATCTCTGCTATCATAGACGTATAACAAAATGTAGGTGGTAGCTGCTAGGTACTCCTGCTCTCCTAATACTTTTCCGTCTCTTTTTTTCTCCTGCGTGGTTCCGTCCATCGCTTTATAAAAAATAATTGATCCTAATTTATTAGCATTTTCTAGCTCTTAAACTATGAAAAGTATCAGGAGAAGAGGAGTTAGAAGGAGCTCAAATTTGGTTACCTCACCTATCGTGGACGTATAAGAAGTGTAGGGGGTAGCTGCTAGGTACTCCTGCTCTCCTAATACTTTTCCGTATTTTTTTTTTCTCCTAATTGGGTCCATCCATCGCTTTATAATTAATAATATATCCGAAACCATTCGCTTTTCTAGCTCGAAAACTATGAAAAAGTATCAGGAGAAGAGGAGTTAGAAGGAGCTCAAATTTCGTTATCTCACCTGTCATAGACGTATAAAAACTGTAGGTGCTAGCTCCTAGGTACTCCTGCTCTCCTGATACTTTTCCGTCTCTTTTTTTCTCCTGATTGGGTCCATTTATCGCTTTATAAAAAATAATTGATCCTAATTTATTAGCATTTTCTAGCTCTTCAGTTATGTAAGGTATCACGAGAAGAGGTGTTAGAAGGAGCTCAAATTTCGTTATCTCTGCTATCATAGACGTATAAAAAATGTAGGTGGTAGCTCCTAGGTACTCCTGCTCTCCTGATACTTTTCCGTCTCTTTTTTTCTCCTGATTGCTTCCGTCCATCGCTTTATAAAAAATAATTGATTCTAATTTATTAGCATTTTCTAGCTCTTCAGCTATGTAAGGTATCAGGAGAAGAGGTGTTAGAAGGAGCTCAAATTTCGTTATCTCTGCTATCATAGACGTATAAAAAATGTAGGTGGTAGCTCCTAGGTACTCCTCCTCTCCTGATACATTTCCGTCTCTTTTCTTCTCCTGATTGGGTCCATCCATCGCTTTATAAAAAATAATTGAACCTAATTTATTAGCATTATCTACCTCTTAAGCTATGTAAGGTATCAGGAGAAGAGGAGTTAGAAGGAGCTCAAATTTCGTTATCTCACCTATCATAGACGTATAAAAAATGTAGGTGGTAGCTCCTAGGTACTCCTGCTCTCCTGATACTTTTCCTTCTTAGTTTTTCTCCTAATTGGGTCCATCCATCGCTTTATAACTAATAATATATCCGAAACCATTCGCTTTTCTAGCTCGAATACTATGAAAAAGTAACGGGAGAAGAGGAGAAGGAAGGAGCTCAAATTTCGTTATCTCTGCTATCATAGACGTATAACAAAATGTAGGTGGTAGCTGCTAGGTACTCCTGCTCTCCTAATACTTTCCCGTCTCTTTTTTTCTCCTGCGTGGTTCCGTCCATCGCTTTATAAAAAATAATTGATCCTAATTTATTAGCATTATCTACCTCTTAAGCTATGTAAAGTATCAGGAGAAGAGGAGTTAGAAGGAGCACAAATTTCGTTATTTCTCCTATCATAGACGTATAACAAAATGTAGGTGGTAGCTGCTAGGTACTCCTGCTCTCCTGATACTTTTCCGTCTTTTTTTTTCTCCTGATTGGGTCCATCCATCGCTTTATAACTAATAATATATCCGAAAGCATTCGCTTTTCTAGCTCGAATACTATGAAAAAGTATCAGGAGAAGAGGAGAAGGAAGGAGCTCAAATTTCGTTATCTCTGCTATCATAGACGCATAAAAAATGTAGGTTGTAGCTCCTAGGTACTCCTTCTCTCCTGATACTTTTCCGTCTCTTTTTTTCTCCTGATTGTTTCCGTCCATCGCTTTATAAAAAATAATTGATCCTAATTTATTAGCATTTTCTAGCTCTTTAGCTATGAAAAGTATCAGGAGAAGAGGAGTTAGAAGGAGCTCAAATTTCGTTATCTCTGCTATCATAGACGTACAAATAATGTAGGTGGTAGCTCCTAGGTACTCCTGCTCTCCTGATACTTTTCCGTCTATTTTTTTTTCTCCTGATTGCTTCCATCCATCGCTTTATAAAAAATAATTGATCCTAATTTATTAGCATTTTCTAGCTCTTAAGCTATGAAAAGTATCAGGAGAAGAGGAGTTAGAAGGAGCTAAAATTCCGTTATCTTGGATATCATAGACGTATAAAAAATGGAGGTGGTAGCTGCTAGGTACTCCTGCTCTCCTGATACTTTTCTGTCTTTTTTTTCTCCTGATTGGGTCCATCCATCGCTTTATAACTAATAATATATCCGAAACCATTCGCTTTTCTAGCTCGAATACTATGAAAAAGTATCGGGAGAAGAGGAGAAGGAAGGAGCTCAAATTTCGTTATCTCTGCTATCATAGACGTATAACAAAATGTAGGTGGTAGCTGCTAGGTACTCCTGCTCTCCTAATACTTTTCCGTCTCTTTTTTTCTCCTGCGTGGTTCCGTCCATCGCTTTATAAAAAATAATTGATCCTAATTTATTAGCATTTTCTAGCTCTTAAACTATGAAAAGTATCAGGAGAAGAGGAGTTAGAAGGAGCTCAAATTTGGTTACCTCACCTATCGTGGACGTATAAGAAGTGTAGGGGGTAGCTGCTAGGTACTCCTGCTCTCCTAATACTTTTCCGTATTTTTTTTTCTCCTAATTGGGTCCATCCATCGCTTTATAATTAATAATATATCCGAAACCATTCGCTTTTCTAGCTCGAAAACTATGAAAAAGTATCAGGAGAAGAGGACTTAGAAGGAGCTCAAATTTCGTTATCTCACCTGTCATAGACGTATAAAAACTGTAGGTGCTAGCTCCTAGGTACTCCTGCTCTTCTGATACTTTTCCGTCTCTTTTTTTCTCCTGATTGGGTCCATTTATCGCTTTATAAAAAATAATTGATCCTAATTTATTAGCATTTTCTAGCTCTTAAACTATGAAAAGTATCAGGAGAAGAGGAGATAGAAGGAGCTCAAATTTGGTTACCTCACCTATCGTAGACGTATAAGAAGTGTAGGGGGTAGGTCCTAGGTACTCCTTCTCTCCTGATACTTTTCCGTCTCTTTTTTTCTCCTGCGTGGTTTCGTCCATCGCTTTATAAAAATAATTGATCCTAATTTATTAGCATTTTCTAGCTCTTTAGCTATGAAAAGAGAGGAGAAGGAAGGAGCTCATATTCCGTTGTCTTCTATCATATACGTACAAAAAATGGAGGATGTATCTGCTAGGTACTCCTCCTCTCCTGATACATTTCCGTCTCTTTTTTTTCTTCTCCTGATTGGGTCCATCCATCGCTTTATAAAAAATAATTGAACCTAATTTATTAGCATTATCTACCTCTTAAGCTATGTAAAGTATCAGGAGAAGAGGAGTTAGAAGGAGCTCAAATTTCTTTATCTCACCTATCATAGACGTATAAAAAATGTAGGTGGTAGCTCCTAGGTACTCCTGCTCTCCTGATACTTTTCCTTCTTAGTTTTTCTCCTAATTGGGTCCATCCATCGCTTTATAACTAATAATATATCCGAAACCATTCGCTTTTCTAGCTCGAATACTATGAAAAAGTAACGGGAGAAGAGGAGAAGGAAGGATCTCAAATTTCGTTATCTCTGCTATCATAGACGTATAACAAAATGTAGGTGGTAGCTGCTAGGTACTCCTGCTCTCCTAATACTTTCCCGTCTCTTTTTTTCTCCTGCGTGGTTCCGTCCATCGCTTTATAAAAAATAATTGATCCTAATTTATTAGCATTATCTACCTCTTAAGCTATGTAAAGTATCAGGAGAAGAGGAGTTAGAAGGAGCTCAAATTCCGTTATCTCTGCTATCACAGACGTATAAAAAATGGAGGTGGTAGCTGCTAGGTACTCCTGCTCTCCTGATACTTTTCCGTCTTTTTTTTTTCTCCTGATTGGGTCCATCCATCGCTTTATAACTAATAATATATCCGAAACCATTCGCTTTTCTAGCTCGAATACTATGAAAAAGTATCGGGAGAAGAGGAGAAGGAAGGAGCTCAAATTTCGTTTTGTCTGCTATCATAGACGTATAACAAAATGTAGGTGGTAGCTGCTAGGTACTCCTGCTCTCCTAATACTTTACCGTCTCTTTTTTTCTCCTGATTGGGTCCATTTATCGCTTTATAAAAAATAATTGATCCTAATTTATTAGCATTTTCTAGCTCTTAAACTATGAAAAGTATCAGGAGAAGAGGAGTTAGAAGGAGCTCAAATTTCGTTATCTCTGCTATCATAGACGTATAAAAAATGTAGGTGGTAGCTCCTAGGTACTCCTGCTCTCCTGATACTTTTCCGTCTCTTTTTTTCTCCTGATTGCTTCCGTCCATCGCTTTATAAAAAATAATTGATTCTAATTTATTAGCATTTTCTAGCTCTTCAGCTATGTAAGGTATCAGGAGAAGAGGTGTTAGAAGGAGCTCAAATTTCGTTATCTCTGCTATCATAGACGTATAAAAAATGTAGGTGGTACCTCCTAGGTACTCCTGCTCTCCTGATACTTTTCTGTCTATTTTTTTTCTCCTGATTGGGTCCATTTATCGCTCTATAAAAAATAATTGATCCTAATTTATTAGCATTTTATAGCTCTTAAACTATGAAAAGTATCAGGAGAAGAGGAGTTAGAAGGAGTTCAAATTTCGTTATCTCTGCTATCATAGACGTACAAATAATGTAGGTGGTAGCTCCTAGGTACTCCTGCTCTCCTGATACTTTTCTGTCTTTTTTTTCTCCTGATTGGGTCCATCCATCGCTTTATAACTAATAATATATCCGAAACCATTCGCTTTTCTAGATCGAATACTATGAAAAAGTATCGGGAGAAGAGGAGAAGGAAGGAGCTCAAATTTCGTTATCTCTGCTATCATAGACGTATAACAAAATGTAGGTAGTAGCTGCTAGGTACTCCTGCTCTCCTAATACTTTTCCGTCTCTTTTATTCTCCTGCGTGGTTCCGTCCATCGCATTATAAAAAATAATTGATCCTAATTTATTAGCATTTTCTAGCTCTTCAGTTATGTAAGGTATCACGAGAAGAGGTGTTAGAAGGAGCTCAAATTTCGTTATCTCTGCTATCATAGACGTATAAAAAATGTAGGTGGTAGCTCCTAGGTACTCCTGCTCTCCTGATACTTTTCCGTCTCTTTTTTTCTCCTGATTGCTTCCGTCCATCGCTTTATAAAAAATAATTGATTCTAATTTATTAGCATTTTCTAGCTCTTCAGCTATGTAAGGTATCAGGAGAAGAGGTGTTAGAAGGAGCTCAAATTTCGTTATCTCTGCTATCATAGACGTATAAAAAATGTAGGTGGTACCTCCTAGGTACTCCTGCTCTCCTGATACTTTTCCGTTTATTTTTTTTTTCTCCTGATTAGGTCCATTTATCGCTCTATAAAAAATAATTGATCCTAATTTATTAGCATTTTATAGCTCTTAAACTATGAAAAGTATCAGGAGAAGAGGAGTTAGAAGGAGCTCAAATTTCGTTATCTCTGCTATCATAGACGTACAAATAATGTAGGTGGTAGCTCCTAGGTACTCCTGCTCTCCTGATACTTTTCCGTCTATTTTTTTTTCTCCTGATTGCTTCCATCCATCGCTTTATAAAAAATAATTGATCCTAATTTATTAGCATTTTCTAGCTCTTAAGCTATGAAAAGTATCAGGAGAAGAGGAGTTAGAAGGAGCTCAAATTCCGTTATCTCGGATATCATAGACGTATAAAAAATGGAGGTGGTAGCTGCTAGGTACTCCTGCTCTCCTGATACTTTTCTGTCTTTTTTTTCTCCTGATTGGGTCCATCCATCGCTTTATAACTAATAATATATCCGAAACCATTCGCTTTTCTAGCTCGAAAACTATGAAAAAGTATCAGGAGAAGAGGAGTTAGAAGGAGCTCAAATTTCGTTATCTCACCTTTCATAGACGTATAAAAACTGTAGGTGCTAGCTCCTAGGTACTCCTGCTCTCCTGATACTTTTCCGTCTCTTTTTTTCTCCTGATTGGGTCCATTTATCGCTTTATAAAAGATAATTGATCCTAATTTATTAGCATTTTCTAGCTCTTAAACTATGAAAAGTATCAGGAGAAGAGGAGATAGAAGGAGCTCAAATTTGGTTACCTCACCTATCGTAGACGTATAAGAAGTGTAGGGGGTAGGTCCTAGGTACTCCTTCTCTCCTGATACTTTTCCGTCTCTTTTTTTCTCCTGCGTGGTTTCGTCCATCGCTTTATAAAAATAATTGATCCTAATTTATTAGCATTTTCTAGCTCTTTAGCTATGAAAAGAGAGGAGAAGGAAGGAGCTCATATTCCGTTGTCTTCTATCATATACGTACAAAAAATGGAGGATGTATCTTCTAGGTACTCCTCCTCTCCTGATACATTTCCGTCTCTTTTTTTTCTTCTCCTGATTGGGTCCATCCATCGCTTTATAAAAAATAATTGAACCTAATTTATTAGCATTATCTACCTCTTAAGCTATGTAAAGTATCAGGAGAAGAGGAGTTAGAAGGAGCTCAAATTTCGTTATCTCACCTATCATAGACGTATAAAAAATGTAGGTGGTAGCTCCTAGGTACTCCTGCTCTCCTGATACTTTTCCTTCTTAGTTTTTCTCCTAATTGGGACCATCCATCGCTTTATAACTAATAATATATCCGAAACCATTCGCTTTTCTAGCTCGAATACTATGAAAAAGTAACGGGAGAAGAGGAGAAGGAAGGAGCTCAAATTTCGTTATCTCTGCTATCATAGACGTATAACAAAATGTAGGTGGTAGCTGCTAGGTACTCCTGCTCTCCTAATACTTTCCCGTCTCTTTTTTTCTCCTGCGTGGTTCCGTCCATCGCTTTATAAAAAATAATTGATCCTAATTTATTAGCATTATCTACCTCTTAAGCTATGTAAAGTATCAGGAGAAGAGGAGTTAGAAGGAGCACAAATTTCGTTATTTCTGCTATCATAGACGTATAACAAAATGTAGGTGGTAGCTGCTAGGTACTCCTGCTCTCCTGATACTTTTCCGTCTTTTTTTTTTCTCCTGATTGGGTCCATCCATCGCTTTATAACTAATAATATATCCGAAAGCATTCGCTTTTCTAGCTCGAATACTATGAAAAAGTATCAGGAGAAGAGGAGAAGGAAGGAGCTCAAATTTCGTTATCTCTGCTATCATAGACGCATAAAAAATGTAGGTTGTAGCTCCTAGGTACTCCTTCTCTCCTGATACTTTTCCGTCTCTTTTTTTCTCCTGATTGTTTCCGTCCATCGCTTTATAAAAAATAATTGATCCTAATTTATTAGCATTTTCTAGCTCTTTAGCTATGAAAAGTATCAGGAGAAGAGGAGTTAGAAGGAGCTCAAATTTCGTTATCTCTGCTATCATAGACGTACAAATAATGTAGGTGGTAGCTCCTAGGTACTCCTGCTCTCCTGATACTTTTCCGTCTATTTTTTTTTCTCCTGATTGCTTCCATCCATCGCTTTATAAAAAATAATTGATCCTAATTTATTAGCATTTTCTAGCTCTTAAGCTATGAAAAGTATCAGGAGAAGAGGAGTTAGAAGGAGCTCAAATTCCGTTATCTCGGATATCATAGACGTATAAAAAATGGAGGTGGTAGCTGCTAGGTACTCCTGCTCTCCTGATACTTTTCTGTCTTTTTTTTCTCCTGATTGGGTCCATCCATCGCTTTATAACTAATAATATATCCGAAACCATTCGCTTTTCTAGCTCGAATACTATGAAAAAGTATCGGGAGAAGAGGAGAAGGAAGGAGCTCAAATTTCGTTATCTCTGCTATCATAGACGTATAACAAAATGTAGGTGGTAGCTGCTAGGTACTCCTGCTCTCCTAATACTTTTCCGTCTCTTTTTTTCTCCTGCGTGGTTCCGTCCATCGCTTTATAAAAAATAATTGATCCTAATTTATTAGCATTTTCTAGCTCTTAAACTATGAAAAGTATCAGGAGAAGAGGAGTTAGAAGGAGCTCAAATTTGGTTACCTCACCTATCGTGGACGTATAAGAAGTGTAGGGGGTAGCTGCTAGGTACTCCTGCTCTCCTAATACTTTTCCGTATTTTTTTTTTCTCCTAATTGGGTCCATCCATCGCTTTATAATTAATAATATATCCGAAACCATTCGCTTTTCTAGCTCGAAAACTATGAAAAAGTATCAGGAGAAGAGGAGTTAGAAGGAGCTCAAATTTCGTTATCTCACCTGTCATAGACGTATAAAAACTGTAGGTGCTAGCTCCTAGGTACTCCTGCTCTCCTGATACTTTTCCGTCTCTTTTTTTCTCCTGATTGGGTCCATTTATCGCTTTATAAAAAATAATTGATCCTAATTTATTAGCATTTTCTAGCTCTTCAGTTATGTAAGGTATCACGAGAAGAGGTGTTAGAAGGAGCTCAAATTTCGTTATCTCTGCTATCATAGACGTATAAAAAATGTAGGTGGTAGCTCCTAGGTACTCCTGCTCTCCTGATACTTTTCCGTCTCTTTTTTTCTCCTGATTGCTTCCGTCCATCGCTTTATAAAAAATAATTGATTCTAATTTATTAGCATTTTCTAGCTCTTCAGCTATGTAAGGTATCAGGAGAAGAGGTGTTAGAAGGAGCTCAAATTTCGTTATCTCTGCTATCATAGACGTATAAAAAATGTAGGTGGTAGCTCCTAGGTACTCCTCCTCTACTGATACATTTCCGTCTCTTTTTTTTCTTCTCCTGATTGGGTCCATCCATCGCTTTATAAAAAATAATTGAACCTAATTTATTAGCATTATCTACCTCTTAAGCTATGTAAAGTATCAGGAGAAGAGGAGTTAGAAGGAGCTCAAATTTCGTTATCTCACCTATCATAGACGTATAACAAAATGTAGGTGGTAGCTGCTAGGTACTCCTGCTCTCCTGATACTTTTCCGTCTTTTTTTTTCTCCTGATTGGGTCCATCCATCGCTTTATAACTAATAATATATCCGAAAGCATTCGCTTTTCTAGCTCGAATACTATGAAAAAGTATCAGGAGAAGAGGAGAAGGAAGGAGCTCAAATTTCGTTATCTCTGCTATCATAGACGCATAAAAAATGTAGGTTGTAGCTCCTAGGTACTCCTTCTCTCCTGATACTTTTCCGTCTCTTTTTTTCTCCTGATTGTTTCCGTCCATCGCTTTATAAAAAATAATTGATCCTAATTTATTAGCATTTTCTAGCTCTTTAGCTATGAAAAGTATCAGGAGAAGAGGAGTTAGAAGGAGCTCAAATTTCGTTATCTCTGCTATCATAGACGTACAAATAATGTAGGTGGTAGCTCCTAGGTACTCCTGCTCTCCTGATACTTTTCCGTCTATTTTTTTTTCTCCTGATTGCTTCCATCCATCGCTTTATAAAAAATAATTGATCCTAATTTATTAGCATTTTCTAGCTCTTAAGCTATGAAAAGTATCAGGAGAAGAGGAGTTAGAAGGAGCTAAAATTCCGTTATCTCGGATATCATAGACGTATAAAAAATGGAGGTGGTAGCTGCTAGGTACTCCTGCTCTCCTGATACTTTTCTGTCTTTTTTTTCTCCTGATTGGGTCCATCCATCGCTTTATAACTAATAATATATCCGAAACCATTCGCTTTTCTAGCTCGAATACTATGAAAAAGTATCGGGAGAAGAGGAGAAGGAAGGAGCTCAAATTTCGTTATCTCTGCTATCATAGACGTATAACAAAATGTAGGTGATAGCTGCTAGGTACTCCTGCTCTCCTAATACTTTTCCGTCTCTTTTTTTCTCCTGCGTGGTTCCGTCCATCGCTTTATAAAAAATAATTGATCCTAATTTATTAGCATTTTCTAGCTCTTAAACTATGAAAAGTATCAGGAGAAGAGGAGTTAGAAGGAGCTCAAATTTGGTTACCTCACCTATCGTGGACGTATAAGAAGTGTAGGGGGTAGCTGCTAGGTACTCCTGCTCTCCTAATACTTTTCCGTATTTTTTTTTTTCTCCTAATTGGGTCCATCCATCGCTTTATAATTAATAATATATCCGAAACCATTCGCTTTTCTAGCTCGAAAACTATGAAAAAGTATCAGGAGAAGAGGACTTAGAAGGAGCTCAAATTTCGTTATCTCACCTGTCATAGACGTATAAAAACTGTAGGTGCTAGCTCCTAGGTACTCCTGCTCTTCTGATACTTTTCCGTCTCTTTTTTTCTCCTGATTGGGTCCATTTATCGCTTTATAAAAAATAATTGATCCTAATTTATTAGCATTTTCTAGCTCTTAAACTATGAAAAGTATCAGGAGAAGAGGAGATAGAAGGAGCTCAAATTTGGTTACCTCACCTATCGTAGACGTATAAGAAGTGTAGGGGGTAGGTCCTAGGTACTCCTTCTCTCCTGATACTTTTCCGTCTCTTTTTTTCTCCTGCGTGGTTTCGTCCATCGCTTTATAAAAATAATTGATCCTAATTTATTAGCATTTTCTAGCTCTTTAGCTATGAAAAGAGAGGAGAAGGAAGGAGCTCATATTCCGTTGTCTTCTATCATATACGTACAAAAAATGGAGGATGTATCTGCTAGGTACTCCTCCTCTCCTGATACATTTCCGTCTCTTTTTTTTCTTCTCCTGATTGGGTCCATCCATCGCTTTATAAAAAATAATTGAACCTAATTTATTAGCATTATCTACCTCTTAAGCTATGTAAAGTATCAGGAGAAGAGGAGTTAGAAGGAGCTCAAATTTCGTTATCTCACCTATCATAGACGTATAAAAAATGTAGGTGGTAGCTCCTAGGTACTCCTGCTCTCCTGATACTTTTCCTTCTTAGTTTTTCTCCTAATTGGGTCCATCCATCGCTTTATAACTAATAATATATCCGAAACCATTCGCTTTTCTAGCTCGAATACTATGAAAAAGTAACGGGAGAAGAGGAGAAGGAAGGAGCTCAAATTTCGTTATCTCTGCTATCATAGACGTATAACAAAATGTAGGTGGTAGCTGCTAGGTACTCCTGCTCTCCTAATACTTTCCCGTCTCTTTTTTTCTCCTGCGTGGTTCCGTCCATCGCTTTATAAAAAATAATTGATCCTAATTTATTAGCATTATCTACCTCTTAAGCTATGTAAAGTATCAGGAGAAGAGGAGTTAGAAGGAGCTCAAATTCCGTTATCTCTGCTATCACAGACGTATAAAAAATGGAGGTGGTAGCTGCTAGGTACTCCTGCTCTCCTGATACTTTTCCGTCTTTTTTTTTTCTCCTGATTGGGTCCATCCATCGCTTTATAACTAATAATATATCCGAAACCATTCGCTTTTCTAGCTCGAATACTATGAAAAAGTATCGGGAGAAGAGGAGAAGGAAGGAGCTCAAATTTCGTTTTGTCTGCTATCATAGACGTATAACAAAATGTAGGTGGTAGCTGCTAGGTACTCCTGCTCTCCTAATACTTTACCGTCTCTTTTTTTCTCCTGATTGGGTCCATTTATCGCTTTATAAAAAATAATTGATCCTAATTTATTAGCATTTTCTAGCTCTTAAACTATGAAAAGTATCAGGAGAAGAGGAGTTAGAAGGAGCTCAAATTTCGTTATCTCTGCTATCATAGACGTATAAAAAATGTAGGTGGTAGCTCCTAGGTACTCCTGCTCTCCTGATACTTTTCCGTCTCTTTTTTTCTCCTGATTGCTTCCGTCCATCGCTTTATAAAAAATAATTGATTCTAATTTATTAGCATTTTCTAGCTCTTCAGCTATGTAAGGTATCAGGAGAAGAGGTGTTAGAAGGAGCTCAAATTTCGTTATCTCTGCTATCATAGACGTATAAAAAATGTAGGTGGTACCTCCTAGGTACTCCTGCTCTCCTGATACTTTTCTGTCTATTTTTTTTCTCCTGATTGGGTCCATTTATCGCTCTATAAAAAATAATTGATCCTAATTTATTAGCATTTTATAGCTCTTAAACTATGAAAAGTATCAGGAGAAGAGGAGTTAGAAGGAGTTCAAATTTCGTTATCTCTGCTATCATAGACGTACAAATAATGTAGGTGGTAGCTCCTAGGTACTCCTGCTCTCCTGATACTTTTCTGTCTTTTTTTTCTCCTGATTGGGTCCATCCATCGCTTTATAACTAATAATATATCCGAAACCATTCGCTTTTCTAGATCGAATACTATGAAAAAGTATCGGGAGAAGAGGAGAAGGAAGGAGCTCAAATTTCGTTATCTCTGCTATCATAGACGTATAACAAAATGTAGGTGGTAGCTGCTAGGTACTCCTGCTCTCCTAATACTTTTCCGTCTCTTTTATTCTCCTGCGTGGTTCCGTCCATCGCATTATAAAAAATAATTGATCCTAATTTATTAGCATTTTCTAGCTCTTAAACTATGAAAAGTATCAGGAGAAGAGGAGTTAGAAGGAGCTCAAATTTGGTTACCTCACCTATCGTGGACGTATAAGAAGTGTAGGGGGTAGCTGCTAGGGTACTCCTGCTCTCCTAATACTTTTCCGTCTTTTTTTTTTCTCCTAATTGGGTCCATCCATCGCTTTATAATTAATAATATATCCGAAACCATTCGCTTTTCTAGCTCGAAAACTATGAAAAAGTATCAAGAGAAGAGGAGTTAGAAGGAGCTCAAATTTCGTTATCTCACCTGTCATAGACGTATGAAAACTGTAGGTGCTAGCTCCTAGGTACTCCTGCTCTCCTGATACTTTTCCGTCTCTTTTTTTCTCCTGATTGGGTCCATTTATCGCTTTATAAAAAATAATTGATCCTAATTTATTAGCATTTTCTAGCTCTTAAACTGTGAAAAGTATCAGGAGAAGAGGAGATAGAAGGAGCTCAAATTTGGTTACCTCACCTATCGTAGACGTATAAGAAGTGTAGGGGGTAGGTCCTAGGTACTCCTTCTCTCCTGATACTTTTCCGTCTCTTTTTTTCTCCTGCGTGGTTTCGTCCATCGCTTTATAAAAATAATTGATCCTAATTTATTAGCATTTTCTAGCTCTTTAGCTATGAAAAGAGAGGAGAAGGAAGGAGCTCATATTCCGTTGTCTTCTATCATATACGTACAAAAAATGGAGGATGTATCTGCTAGGTACTCCTCCTCTCCTGATACATTTCCGTCTCTTTTTTTTCTTCTCCTGATTGGGTCCATCCATCGCTTTATAAAAAATAATTGAACCTAATTTATTAGCATTATCTACCTCTTAAGCTATGTAAAGTATCAGGAGAAGAGGAGTTAGAAGGAGCTCAAATTTCGTTATCTCACCTATCATAGACGTATAAAAAATGTAGGTGGTAGCTCCTAGGTACTCCTGCTCTCCTGATACTTTTCCTTCTTAGTTTTTCTCCTAATTGGGTCCATCCATCGCTTTATAACTAATAATATATCCGAAACCATTCGCTTTTCTAGCTCGAATACTATGAAAAAGTAACGGGAGAAGAGGAGAAGGAAGGAGCTCAAATTTCGTTATCTCTGCTATCATAGACGTATAACAAAATGTAGGTGGTAGCTCCTAGGTACTCCTGCTCTCCTGATACTTTTCTGTCTTTTTTTTCTCCTGATTGGGTCCATCCATCGCTTTATAACTAATAATATATCCGAAACCATTCGCTTTTCTAGATCGAATACTATGAAAAAGTATCGGGAGAAGAGGAGAAGGAAGGAGCTCAAATTTCGTTATCTCTGCTATCATAGACGTATAACAAAATGTAGGTGGTAGCTGCTAGGTACTCCTGCTCTCCTAATACTTTTCCGTCTCTTTTATTCTCCTGCGTGGTTCCGTCCATCGCATTATAAAAAATAATTGATCCTAATTTATTAGCATTTTCTAGCTCTTCAGTTATGTAAGGTATCACGAGAAGAGGTGTTAGAAGGAGCTCAAATTTCGTTATCTCTGCTATCATAGACGTATAAGAAATGTAGGTGGTAGCTCCTAGGTACTCCTGCTCTCCTGATACTTTTCCGTCTCTTTTTTTCTCCTGATTGCTTCCGTCCATCGCTTTATAAAAAATAATTGATTCTAATTTATTAGCATTTTCTAGCTCTTCAGCTATGTAAGGTATCAGGAGAAGAGGTGTTAGAAGGAGCTCAAATTTCGTTATCTCTGCTATCATAGACGTATAAAAAATGTAGGTGGTACCTCCTAGGTACTCCTGCTCTCCTGATACTTTTCCGTTTATTTTTTTTTTCTCCTGATTAGGTCCATTTATCGCTCTATAAAAAATAATTGATCCTAATTTATTAGCATTTTATAGCTCTTAAACTATGAAAAGTATCAGGAGAAGAGGAGTTAGAAGGAGCTCAAATTTCGTTATCTCTGCTATCATAGACGTACAAATAATGTAGGTGGTAGCTCCTAGGTACTCCTGCTCTCCTGATACTTTTCCGTCTATTTTTTTTTCTCCTGATTGCTTCCATCCATCGCTTTATAAAAAATAATTGATCCTAATTTATTAGCATTTTCTAGCTCTTAAGCTATGAAAAGTATCAGGAGAAGAGGAGTTAGAAGGAGCTCAAATTCCGTTATCTCGGATATCATAGACGTATAAAAAATGGAGGTGGTAGCTGCTAGGTACTCCTGCTCTCCTGATACTTTTCTGTCTTTTTTTTCTCCTGATTGGGTCCATCCATCGCTTTATAACTAATAATATATCCGAAACCATTCGCTTTTCTAGCTCGAAAACTATGAAAAAGTATCAGGAGAAGAGGAGTTAGAAGGAGCTCAAATTTCGTTATCTCACCTTTCATAGACGTATAAAAACTGTAGGTGCTAGCTCCTAGGTACTCCTGCTCTCCTGATACTTTTCCGTCTCTTTTTTTCTCCTGATTGGGTCCATTTATCGCTTTATAAAAGATAATTGATCCTAATTTATTAGCATTTTCTAGCTCTTAAACTATGAAAAGTATCAGGAGAAGAGGAGATAGAAGGAGCTCAAATTTGGTTACCTCACCTATCGTAGACGTATAAGAAGTGTAGGGGGTAGGTCCTAGGTACTCCTTCTCTCCTGATACTTTTCCGTCTCTTTTTTTCTCCTGCGTGGTTTCGTCCATCGCTTTATAAAAATAATTGATCCTAATTTATTAGCATTTTCTAGCTCTTTAGCTATGAAAAGAGAGGAGAAGGAAGGAGCTCATATTCCGTTGTCTTCTATCATATACGTACAAAAAATGGAGGATGTATCTGCTAGGTACTCCTCCTCTCCTGATGCATTTCCGTCTCTTTTTTTTCTTCTCCTGATTGGGTCCATCCATCGCTTTATAAAAAATAATTGAACCTAATTTATTAGCATTATCTACCTCTTAAGCTATGTAAAGTATCAGGAGAAGAGGAGTTAGAAGGAGCTCAAATTTCGTTATCTCACCTATCATAGACGTATAAAAAATGTAGGTGGTAGCTCCTAGGTACTCCTGCTCTCCTGATACTTTTCCTTCTTAGTTTTTCTCCTAATTGGGACCATCCATCGCTTTATAACTAATAATATATCCGAAACCATTCGCTTTTCTAGCTCGAATACTATGAAAAAGTAACGGGAGAAGAGGAGAAGGAAGGAGCTCAAATTTCGTTATCTCTGCTATCATAGACGTATAACAAAATGTAGGTGGTAGCTGCTAGGTACTCCTGCTCTCCTAATACTTTCCCGTCTCTTTTTTTCTCCTGCGTGGTTCCGTCCATCGCTTTATAAAAAATAATTGATCCTAATTTATTAGCATTATCTACCTCTTAAGCTATGTAAAGTATCAGGAGAAGAGGAGTTAGAAGGAGCACAAATTTCGTTATTTCTGCTATCATAGACGTATAAAAAATGTAGGTGGTAGCTCCTAGGTACTCCTGCTCTCCTGATACTTTTCCGTCTCTTTTTTTCTCCTGATTGCTTCCGTCCATCGCTTTATAAAAAATAATTGATTCTAATTTATTAGCATTTTCTAGCTCTTCAGCTATGTAAGGTATCAGGAGAAGAGGTGTTAGAAGGAGCTCAAATTTCGTTATCTCTGCTATCATAGACGTATAAAAAATGTAGGTGGTACCTCCTAGGTACTCCTGCTCTCCTGATACTTTTCTGTCTATTTTTTTTCTCCTGATTGGGTCCATTTATCGCTCTATAAAAAATAATTGATCCTAATTTATTAGCATTTTATAGCTCTTAAACTATGAAAAGTATCAGGAGAAGAGGAGTTAGAAGGAGTTCAAATTTCGTTATCTCTGCTATCATAGACGTACAAATAATGTAGGTGGTAGCTCCTAGGTACTCCTGCTCTCCTGATACTTTTCTGTCTTTTTTTTCTCCTGATTGGGTCCATCCATCGCTTTATAACTAATAATATATCCGAAACCATTCGCTTTTCTAGATCGAATACTATGAAAAAGTATCGGGAGAAGAGGAGAAGGAAGGAGCTCAAATTTCGTTATCTCTGCTATCATAGACGTATAACAAAATGTAGGTGGTAGCTGCTAGGTACTCCTGCTCTCCTAATACTTTTCCGTCTCTTTTATTCTCCTGCGTGGTTCCGTCCATCGCATTATAAAAAATAATTGATCCTAATTTATTAGCATTTTCTAGCTCTTAAACTATGAAAAGTATCAGGAGAAGAGGAGTTAGAAGGAGCTCAAATTTGGTTACCTCACCTATCGTGGACGTATAAGAAGTGTAGGGGGTAGCTGCTAGGGTACTCCTGCTCTCCTAATACTTTTCCGTCTTTTTTTTTTCTCCTAATTGGGTCCATCCATCGCTTTATAATTAATAATATATCCGAAACCATTCGCTTTTCTAGCTCGAAAACTATGAAAAAGTATCAGGAGAAGAGGAGTTAGAAGGAGCTCAAATTTCGTTATCTCACCTGTCATAGACGTATGAAAACTGTAGGTGCTAGCTCCTAGGTACTCCTGCTCTCCTGATACTTTTCCGTCTCTTTTTTTCTCCTGATTGGGTCCATTTATCGCTTTATAAAAAATAATTGATCCTAATTTATTAGCATTTTCTAGCTCTTAAACTGTGAAAAGTATCAGGAGAAGAGGAGATAGAAGGAGCTCAAATTTGGTTACCTCACCTATCGTAGACGTATAAGAAGTGTAGGGGGTAGGTCCTAGGTACTCCTTCTCTCCTGATACTTTTCCGTCTCTTTTTTTCTCCTGCGTGGTTTCGTCCATCGCTTTATAAAAATAATTGATCCTAATTTATTAGCATTTTCTAGCTCTTTAGCTATGAAAAGAGAGGAGAAGGAAGGAGCTCATATTCCGTTGTCTTCTATCATATACGTACAAAAAATGGAGGATGTATCTGCTAGGTACTCCTCCTCTCCTGATACATTTCCGTCTCTTTTTTTTCTTCTCCTGATTGGGTCCATCCATCGCTTTATAAAAAATAATTGAACCTAATTTATTAGCATTATCTACCTCTTAAGCTATGTAAAGTATCAGGAGAAGAGGAGTTAGAAGGAGCTCAAATTTCGTTATCTCACCTATCATAGACGTATAAAAAATGTAGGTGGTAGCTCCTAGGTACTCCTGCTCTCCTGATACTTTTCCTTCTTAGTTTTTCTCCTAATTGGGTCCATCCATCGCTTTATAACTAATAATATATCCGAAACCATTCGCTTTTCTAGCTCGAATACTATGAAAAAGTAACGGGAGAAGAGGAGAAGGAAGGAGCTCAAATTTCGTTATCTCTGCTATCATAGACGTATAACAAAATGTAGGTGGTAGCTCCTAGGTACTCCTGCTCTCCTGATACTTTTCTGTCTTTTTTTTCTCCTGATTGGGTCCATCCATCGCTTTATAACTAATAATATATCCGAAACCATTCGCTTTTCTAGATCGAATACTATGAAAAAGTATCGGGAGAAGAGGAGAAGGAAGGAGCTCAAATTTCGTTATCTCTGCTATCATAGACGTATAACAAAATGTAGGTGGTAGCTGCTAGGTACTCCTGCTCTCCTAATACTTTTCCGTCTCTTTTATTCTCCTGCGTGGTTCCGTCCATCGCATTATAAAAAATAATTGATCCTAATTTATTAGCATTTTCTAGCTCTTCAGTTATGTAAGGTATCACGAGAAGAGGTGTTAGAAGGAGCTCAAATTTCGTTATCTCTGCTATCATAGACGTATAAAAAATGTAGGTGGTAGCTCCTAGGTACTCCTGCTCTCCTGATACTTTTCCGTCTCTTTTTTTCTCCTGATTGCTTCCGTCCATCGCTTTATAAAAAATAATTGATTCTAATTTATTAGCATTTTCTAGCTCTTCAGCTATGTAAGGTATCAGGAGAAGAGGTGTTAGAAGGAGCTCAAATTTCGTTATCTCTGCTATCATAGACGTATAAAAAATGTAGGTGGTACCTCCTAGGTACTCCTGCTCTCCTGATACTTTTCCGTTTATTTTTTTTTTCTCCTGATTAGGTCCATTTATCGCTCTATAAAAAATAATTGATCCTAATTTATTAGCATTTTATAGCTCTTAAACTATGAAAAGTATCAGGAGAAGAGGAGTTAGAAGGAGCTCAAATTTCGTTATCTCTGCTATCATAGACGTACAAATAATGTAGGTGGTAGCTCCTAGGTACTCCTGCTCTCCTGATACTTTTCCGTCTATTTTTTTTTCTCCTGATTGCTTCCATCCATCGCTTTATAAAAAATAATTGATCCTAATTTATTAGCATTTTCTAGCTCTTAAGCTATGAAAAGTATCAGGAGAAGAGGAGTTAGAAGGAGCTCAAATTCCGTTATCTCGGATATCATAGACGTATAAAAAATGGAGGTGGTAGCTGCTAGGTACTCCTGCTCTCCTGATACTTTTCTGTCTTTTTTTTCTCCTGATTGGGTCCATCCATCGCTTTATAACTAATAATATATCCGAAACCATTCGCTTTTCTAGCTCGAAAACTATGAAAAAGTATCAGGAGAAGAGGAGTTAGAAGGAGCTCAAATTTCGTTATCTCACCTTTCATAGACGTATAAAAACTGTAGGTGCTAGCTCCTAGGTACTCCTGCTCTCCTGATACTTTTCCGTCTCTTTTTTTCTCCTGATTGGGTCCATTTATCGCTTTATAAAAGATAATTGATCCTAATTTATTAGCATTTTCTAGCTCTTAAACTATGAAAAGTATCAGGAGAAGAGGAGATAGAAGGAGCTCAAATTTGGTTACCTCACCTATCGTAGACGTATAAGAAGTGTAGGGGGTAGGTCCTAGGTACTCCTTCTCTCCTGATACTTTTCCGTCTCTTTTTTTCTCCTGCGTGGTTTCGTCCATCGCTTTATAAAAATAATTGATCCTAATTTATTAGCATTTTCTAGCTCTTTAGCTATGAAAAGAGAGGAGAAGGAAGGAGCTCATATTCCGTTGTCTTCTATCATATACGTACAAAAAATGGAGGATGTATCTGCTAGGTACTCCTCCTCTCCTGATACATTTCCGTCTCTTTTTTTTCTTCTCCTGATTGGGTCCATCCATCGCTTTATAAAAAATAATTGAACCTAATTTATTAGCATTATCTACCTCTTAAGCTATGTAAAGTATCAGGAGAAGAGGAGTTAGAAGGAGCTCAAATTTCGTTATCTCACCTATCATAGACGTATAAAAAATGTAGGTGGTAGCTCCTAGGTACTCCAGCTCTCCTGATACTTTTCCTTCTTAGTTTTTCTCCTAATTGGGTCCATCCATCGCTTTATAACTAATAATATATCCGAAACCATTCGCTTTTCTAGCTCGAATACTATGAAAAAGTAACGGGAGAAGAGGAGAAGGAAGGAGCTCAAATTTCGTTATCTCTGCTATCATAGACGTATAACAAAATGTAGGTGGTAGCTGCTAGGTACTCCTGCTCTCCTAATACTTTCCCGTCTCTTTTTTTCTCCTGCGTGGTTCCGTCCATCGCTTTATAAAAAATAATTGATCCTAATTTATTAGCATTATCTACCTCTTAAGCTATGTAAAGTATCAGGAGAAGAGGAGTTAGAAGGAGCACAAATTTCGTTATTTCTGCTATCATAGACGTATAACAAAATGTAGGTGGTAGCTGCTAGGTACTCCTGCTCTCCTGATACTTTTCCGTCTTTTTTTTTTCTCCTGATTGGGTCCATCCATCGCTTTATAACTAATAATATATCCGAAAGCATTCGCTTTTCTAGCTCGAATACTATGAAAAAGTATCAGGAGAAGAGGAGAAGGAAGGAGCTCAAATTTCGTTATCTCTGCTATCATAGACGCATAAAAAATGTAGGTTGTAGCTCCTAGGTACTCCTTCTCTCCTGATACTTTTCCGTCTCTTTTTTTCTCCTGATTGTTTCCGTCCATCGCTTTATAAAAAATAATTGATCCTAATTTATTAGCATTTTCTAGCTCTTTAGCTATGAAAAGTATCAGGAGAAGAGGAGTTAGAAGGAGCTCAAATTTCGTTATCTCTGCTATCATAGACGTACAAATAATGTAGGTGGTAGCTCCTAGGTACTCCTGCTCTCCTAATACTTTTCCGTTTATTTTTTTTTCTCCTGATTGCTTCCATCCATCGCTTTATAAAAAATAATTGATCCTAATTTATTAGCATTTTCTAGCTCTTAAGCTATGAAAAGTATCAGGAGAAGAGGAGTTAGAAGGAGCTCAAATTCCGTTATCTCGGATATCATAGACGTATAAAAAATGGAGGTGGTAGCTGCTAGGTACTCCTGCTCTCCTGATACTTTTCTGTCTTTTTTTTCTCCTGATTGGGTCCATCCATCGCTTTATAACTAATAATATATCCGAAACCATTCGCTTTTCTAGCTCGAATACTATGAAAAAGTATCGGGAGAAGAGGAGAAGGAAGGAGCTCAAATTTCGTTATCTCTGCTATCATAGACGTATAACAAAATGTAGGTGGTAGCTGCTAGGTACTCCTGCTCTCCTAATACTTTTCCGTCTCTTTTTTTCTCCTGCGTGGTTCCGTCCATCGCTTTATAAAAAATAATTGATCCTAATTTATTAGCATTTTCTAGCTCTTAAACTATGAAAAGTATCAGGAGAAGAGGAGTTAGAAGGAGCTCAAATTTGGTTACCTCACCTATCGTGGACGTATAAGAAGTGTAGGGGGTAGCTGCTAGGTACTCCTGCTCTCCTAATACTTTTCCGTATTTTTTTTTTCTCCTAATTGGGTCCATCCATCGCTTTATAATTAATAATATATCCGAAACCATTCGCTTTTCTAGCTCGAAAACTATGAAAAAGTATCAGGAGAAGAGGAGTTAGAAGGAGCTCAAATTTCGTTATCTCACCTGTCATAGACGTATAAAAACTGTAGGTGCTAGCTCCTAGGTACTCCTGCTCTCCTGATACTTTTCCGTCTCTTTTTTTCTCCTGATTGGGTCCATTTATCGCTTTATAAAAAATAATTGATCCTAATTTATTAGCATTTTCTAGCTCTTCAGTTATGTAAGGTATCACGAGAAGAGGTGTTAGAAGGAGCTCAAAGTTCGTTATCTCTGCTATCATAGACGTATAAAAAATGTAGGTGGTAGCTCCTAGGTACTCCTGCTCTCCTGATACTTTTCCGTCTCTTTTTTTCTCCTGATTGCTTCCGTCCATCGCTTTATAAAAAATAATTGATTCTAATTTATTAGCATTTTCTAGCTCTTCAGCTATGTAAGGTATCAGGAGAAGAGGTGTTAGAAGGAGCTCAAATTTCGTTATCTCTGCTATCATAGACGTATAAAAAATGTAGGTGGTAGCTCCTAGGTACTCCTGCTCTCCTGATACTTTTCCGTCTCTTTTTTTTCTTCTCCTGATTGGGTCCATCCATCGCTTTATAAAAAATAATTGAACCTAATTTATTAGCATTATCTACCTCTTAAGCTATGAAAAGTATCAGGAGAAGAGGAGTTAGAAGGAGTTCAAATTTCGTTATCTCTGCTATCATAGACGTACAAATAATGTAGGTGGTAGCTCCTAGGTACTCCTGCTCTCCTGATACTTTTCTGTCTTTTTTTTCTCCTGAATGGGTCCATCCATCGCTTTATAACTAATAATATATCCGAAACCATTCGCTTTTCTAGATCGAATACTATGAAAAAGTATCGGGAGAAGAGGAGAAGGAAGGAGCTCAAATTTCGTTATCTCTGCTATCATAGACGTATAACAAAATGTAGGTGGTAGCTGCTAGGTACTCCTGCTCTCCTAATACTTTTCCGTCTCTTTTATTCTCCTGCGTGGTTCCGTCCATCGCTTTATAAAAAATAATTGATCCTAATTTATTAGCATTTTCTAGCTCTTAAACTATGAAAAGTATCAGGAGAAGAGGAGTTAGAAGGAGCTCAAATTTGGTTACCTCACCTATCGTGGACGTATAAGAAGTGTAGGGGGTAGCTGCTAGGGTACTCCTGCTCTCCTAATACTTTTCCGTCTTTTTTTTTTCTCCTAATTGGGTCCATCCATCGCTTTATAATTAATAATATATCCGAAACCATTCGCTTTTCTAGCTCGAAAACTATGAAAAAGTATCAGGAGAAGAGGAGTTAGAAGGAGCTCAAATTTCGTTATCTCACCTGTCATAGACGTATAAAAACTGTAGGTGCTAGCTCCTAGGTACTCCTGCTCTCCTGATACTTTTCCGTCTCTTTTTTTCTCCTGATTGGGTCCATTTATCGCTTTATAAAAAATAATTGATCCTAATTTATTAGCATTTTCTAGCTCTTAAACTATGAAAAGTATCAGGAGAAGAGGAGATAGAAGGAGCTCAAATTTGGTTACCTCACCTATCGTAGACGTATAAGAAGTGTAGGGGGTAGGTCCTAGGTACTCCTTCTCTCCTGATACTTTTCCGTCTCTTTTTTTCTCCTGCGTGGTTTCGTCCATCGCTTTATAAAAATAATTGATCCTAATTTATTAGCATTTTCTAGCTCTTTAGCTATGAAAAGAGAGGAGAAGGAAGGAGCTCATATTCCGTTGTCTTCTATCATATACGTACAAAAAATGGAGGATGTATCTGCTAGGTACTCCTCCTCTCCTGATACATTTCCGTCTCTTTTTTTTCTTCTCCTGATTGGGTCCATCCATCGCTTTATAAAAAATAATTGAACCTAATTTATTAGCATTATCTACCTCTTAAGCTATGTAAAGTATCAGGAGAAGAGGAGTTAGAAGGAGCTCAAATTTCGTTATCTCACCTATCATAGACGTATAAAAAATGTAGGTGGTAGCTCCTAGGTACTCCTGCTCTCCTGATACTTTTCCTTCTTAGTTTTTCTCCTAATTGGGTCCATCCATCGCTTTATAACTAATAATATATCCGAAACCATTCGCTTTTCTAGCTCGAATACTATGAAAAAGTATCGGGAGAAGAGGAGAAGGAAGGAGCTCAAATTTCGTTATCTCTGCTATCATAGACGTATAACAAAATGTAGGTGGTAGCTGCTAGGTACTCCTGCTCTCCTAATACTTTTCCGTCTCTTTTTTTCTCCTGCGTGGTTCCGTCCATCGCTTTATAAAAAATAATTGATCCTAATTATTAGCATTTTCTAGCTCTTAAACTATGAAAAGTATCAGGAGAAGAGGAGTTAGAAGGAGCTCAAATTTGGTTACCTCACCTATCGTGGACGTATAAGAAGTGTAGGGGGTAGCTGCTAGGTACTCCTGCTCTCCTAATACTTTTCCGTCTTTTTTTTTTCTCCTAATTGGGTCCATCCATCGCTTTATAATTAATAATATATCCGAAACCATTCGCTTTTCTAGCTCGAATACTATGAAAAAGTATCAGGAGAAGAGGAGTTAGAAGGAGCACAAATTTCGTTATTTCTGCTATCATAGACGTATAACAAAATGTAGGTGGTAGCTGCTAGGTACTCTTGCTCTCCTGATACTTTTCCGTCTTTTTTTTTTCTCCTGATTGGGTCCATCCATCGCTTTATAACTAATAATATATCCGAAAGCATTCGCTTTTCTAGCTCGAATACTATGAAAAAGTATCAGGAGAAGAGGAGAAGGAAGGAGCTCAAATTTCGTTATCTCTGCTATCATAGACGCATAAAAAATGTAGGTTGTAGCTCCTAGGTACTCCTTCTCTCCTGATACTTTTCCGTCTCTTTTTTTCTCCTGATTGGGTCCATTTATCGCTTTATAAAAAATAATTGATCCTAATTTATTAGCATTTTCTAGCTCTTAAACTATGAAAAGTATCAGGAGAAGAGGAGTTAGAAGGAGCTCAAATTTCGTTATCTCTGCTATCATAGACGTATAACAAAATGTAGGTGGTAGCTGCTAGGTACTCCTGCTCTCCTGATACTTTTCCGTCTTTTTTTTTTCTCCTGATTGGGTCCATCCATCGCTTTATAACTAATAATATATCCGAAAGCATTCGCTTTTCTAGCTCGAATACTATGAAAAAGTATCAGGAGAAGAGGAGAAGGAAGGAGCTCTAATTTCGTTATCTCTGCTATCATAGACGCATAAAAAATGTAGGTTGTAGCTCCTAGGTACTCCTTCTCTCCTGATACTTTTCCGTCTCTTTTTTTCTCCTGATTGTTTCCGTCCATCGCTTTATAAAAAATAATTGATCCTAATTTATTTGCATTTTCTAGCTCTTCAGCTATGTAAAGTATCAGGAGAAGAGGTGTTAGAAGGAGCTCAAATTTTGTTATCTCTGCTATCATAGACGTATAAAAAATGTAGGTGGTAGCTCCTAGGTACTCCTGCTCTCCTGATACTTTTCCGTCTATTTTTTTTTCTCCTGATTGGGTCCATTTATCGCTTTATAAAAAATAATTGATCCTAATTTATTAGCATTTTCTAGCTCTTAAACTATGAAAAGTATCAGGAGAAGAGGAGTTAGAAGGAGCTCAAATTTCGTTATCTCTGCTATCATAGACGTATAAAAAATGTAGGTGGTAGCTCCTAGGTACTCCTGCTCTCCTGATACTTTTCCGTCTTAGTTTTTCTCCTAATTGGTTCCGTCCATCGCTTTATAAAAAATAATTGATCCTAATTTATTAGCGTTTTCTAGCTCTTCAGCTATGTAAAGTATCGGGAGAAGAGTAGAAGGAAGGAGCTCAAATTTCGTTATCTCTGCTATCATAGACGTATAACAAAATGTAGGTGGTAGCTGCTAGGTACTCCTGCTCTCCTAATACTTTTCCGTCTTAGTTTTTCTCCTGATTGGGTCCATCCATCGCTTTATAACTAATAATATATCCGAAACCATTCGCTTTTCTAGCTCGAATACTATGAAAAAGTATCGGGAGAAGAGGAGAAGGAAGGAGCTCAAATTTCGTTATCTCTGCTATCATAGACGTATAACAAAATGTAGGTGGTAGCTGCTAGGTACTCCTGCTCTCCTAATACTTTTCCGTCTCTTTTTTTCTCCTGCGTGGTTCCGTACATCGCTTTATAAAAAATAATTGATCCTAATTTATTAGCATTATCTACCTCTTAAGCTATGTAAAGTATCAGGAGAAGAGGAGTTAGAAGGAGCTCAAATTTCGTTATCTCTGCTATCATAGACGTATAACAAAATGTAGGTGGTAGCTGCTAGGTACTCCTGCTCTCCTGATACTTTTCCGTCTTTTTTTTTTCTCCTGATTGGGTCCATCCATCGCTTTATAACTAATAATATATCCGAAAGCATTCGCTTTTCTAGCTCGAATACTATGAAAAAGTATCAGGAGAAGAGGAGAAGGAAGGAGCTCAAATTTCGTTATATCTGCTATCATAGACGCATAAAAAATGTAGGTTGTAGCTCCTAGGTACTCCTTCTCTCCTGATACTTTTCCGTCTCTTTTTTTCTCCTGATTGTTTCCGTCCATCGCTTTATAAAAAATAATTGATCCTAATTTATTTGCATTTTCTAGCTCTTCAGCTATGTAAAGTATCAGGAGAAGAGGTGTTAGAATGAGCTCAAATTTTGTTATCTCTGCTATCATAGACGTATAAAAAATGTAGGTGGTAGCTCCTAGGTACTCCTGCTCTCCTGATAATTTTCCGTCTATTTTTTTTTCTCCTGATTGGGTCCATTTATCGCTTTATAAAAAATAATTGATCCTAATTTATTAGCATTTTCTAGCTCTTAAACTATGAAAAGTATCAGGAGCATGGAGTTAGAAGGATCTGAAATTTCGTTATCTCTGCTATCATAGACGTACAAATAATGTAGGTGGTAGCTGCTAGGTACTCCTGCTCTCCTGATACTTTTCCGTCTATTTTTTTTTCTCCTGGTTGCTTCCATCCATCGCTTTATAAAAAATAATTGATCCTAATTTATTAGCATTTTCTAGCTCTTAAGCTATGAAAAGTATCAGGAGAAGAGGAGTTAGAAGGAGCTCAAATTCCGTTATCTCTGCTATCACAGACGTATAAAAAATGGAGGTGGTAGCTGCTAGGTACTCCTGCTCTCCTAATACTTTTCCGTCTCTTTTTTTCTCCTGATTGGGTCCATTTATCGCTTTATAAAAAATAATTGATCCTAATTTATTAGCATTTTCTAGCTCTTAAACTATGAAAAGTATCAGGAGAAGAGGAGTTAGAAGGAGCTCAAATTTCGTTATCTCTGCTATCATAGACGTAAAAAAAAATGTAGGTGGTAGCTCCTAGGTACTCCTGCTCTCCTGATACTTTTCCGTCTTAGTTTTTCTCCTAATTGGTTCCGTCCATCGCTTTATAAAAAATAATTGATCCTAATTTATTAGCGTTTTCTAGCTCTTCAGCTATGTAAAGTATCAGGAGAAGAGTTGTTAGAAGGAGCTCAAACTCGTTATCTCTGCTATCATAGACGTATAAAAATGGAGGTGGTAGCTGCTAGGTACTCCTCCTCTCCTGATACTTTTCCGTCTTTTTTTTTTCTCCTGATTGGGTCCATCCATCGCTTTATAACTAATAATATATCCGAAACTAATCGCTTTTCTAGCTCGAATACTATGAAAAAGTATCAGGAGAAGAGGAGAAGGAAGGAGCTCAAATTTGGTTACCTCACCTATCATAGACGTATAAGAAGTGTAGGTGGTAGGTCCTACGTACTCCTTCTCTCCTGATACTTTTCCGTCTCTTTTTTTCTCCTGCGTGGTTTCGTCCATCGCTTTATAAAAAATAATTGATCCTAATTTATTAGCATTTTCTAGCTCTTAAGCTATGAAAAGTATCAGGAGAAGAGGAGTTAGAAGGAGCTCAAATTCCGTTATCTCTGCTATCACAGACGTATAAAAAATGGAGGTGGTAGCTGCTAGGTACTCCTGCTCTCCTGATATTTTTCCGCCTTTTTTTTTCTCCTGATTGGGTCCATCCATCGCTTTATAACTAATAATATATCCGAAACCATTCGCTTTTCTAGCTCGAATACTATGAAAATGTATCGGGAGAAGAGAAGAAGGAAGGAGCTCAAATTTCGTTTTCTCTGTTATCATAGACGTATAACAAAATTTAGGTGGTAGCTGCTAGGTACTCCTGCTCTCCTAATACTTTTCCGTCTCTTTTTTTCTCCTGATTGGGTCCATTTATCGCTTTATAAAAAATAATTGATCCTAATTTATTAGCATTTTCTAGCTCTTAAACTATGAAAAGTATCAGGAGAAGAGGAGGTAGAAGGAGCTCCAATTTCGTTATCTCTGCTATCATAGACGTATAAAAAATGTAGGTGGTAGCTCCTAGGTACACCTGCTCTCCTGATACTTTTCCGTCTTAGTATTTCTCCTAATTGGTTCCGTCCATCGCTTTATAAAAAATAATTGATCCTAATTTATTAGCGTTTTCTAGCTCTTCAGCTATGTAAAGTATCAGGAGAAGAGTTGTTAGAAGGAGCTCAAACTCGTTATCTCTGCTATCATAGACGTACAAATAATGTAGGTGGTAGCTCCTAGGTACTCCTGCTCTCCTGATACTTTTCCGTCTATTTTTTTTCTCCTGATTGCTTCCATCCATCGCTTTATAAAAAATAATTGATCCTAATTTATTAGCATTTTCTAGCTCTTAAGCTATGAAAAGTATCAGGAGAAGAGGAGTTAGAAGGAGCTCAAATTCCGTTATCTCTGCTATCACAGACGTATAAAAAATGGAGGTGGTAGCTGCTAGGTACTCCTGCTCTCCTGATACTTTTCCGTCTTTTTTTTTCCTCCTGATTGGGTCCATCCATCGCTTTATAACTAATAATATATCCGAAACCATTCGCTTTTCTAGCTTGAATACTATGAAAAAGTATCGGGAGAAGAGGAGAAGGAAGGAGCTCAAATTTCGTTTTCTCTGCTATCATAGACGTATAACAAAATTTAGGTGGTAGCTGCTAGGTACTCCTGCTCTCCTAATACTTTTCCGTCTCTTTTTTTTTCTCCTGATTGGGTCCATTTATCGCTTTATAAAAAATAATTGATCCTAATTTATTAGCATTTTCTAGCTCTTAAACTATGAAAAGTATCAGGAGAAGAGGAGTTAGAAGGAGCTCAAATTTCGTTATCTCTGCTATCATAGACGTATAAAAAATGTAGGTGGTAGCTCCTAGGTACTCCTGCTCTCCTGATACTTTTCCGTCTTAGTTTTTCTCCTAATTGGTTCCGTCCATCGCTTTATAAAAAATAATTGATCCTAATTTATTAGCGTTTTCTAGCTCTTCAGCTATGTAAAGTATCAGGAGAAGAGTTGTTAGAAGGAGCTCAAACTCGTTATCTCTGCTATCATAGACGTATAAAAAATGGAGGTGGTAGCTGCTAGGTACTCCTGCTCTCCTGATACTTTTCCGTCTTTTTTTTTTCTCCTGATTGGGTCCATCCATCGCTTTATAACTAATAATATATCCGAAACTATTCGCTTTTCTAGCTCGAATACTATAAAAAAGTATCAGGAGAAGAGGAGAAGGAAGGAGCTCAAATTTGGTTACCTCACCTATCATAGACGTATAAGAAGTGTAGGTGGTAGGTCCTAGGTACTCCTTCTCTCCTGATACTTTTCCGTCTCTTTTTTTCTCCTGCGTGGTTTCGTCCATCGCTTTATAAAAAATAATTGATCCTAATTTATTAGCATTTTCTAGCTCTTTAGCTATGAAAAGTATCAGGAGAAGAGGAGTTAGAAGGAGCTCAAATTCCGTTATCTCTGCTATCATAGACGTATAAAAAATGGAGGTGGTAGCTGCTAGGTACTCCTGCTCTCCTGATACTTTTCCGTCTTTTTTTTTTCCTGATTGGGTCCATCCATCGCTTTACAACTAATAATATATCCGAAACCATTCGCTTTTCTAGCTCGAATACTATGAAAAAGTATCGGGAGAAGAGGAGAAGGAAGGAGCTCAAATTTCGTTATCTCTGCTATCATAGACGTATAACAAAATGTAGGTGGTAGCTGCTAGGTACTCCTGCTCTCCTAATACTTTTCCGTCTCTTTTTTTCTCCTGCGTGGTTCCGTACATCGCTTTATAAAAAATAATTAATCCTAATTTATTAGCATTATCTACCTCTTAAGCTATGTAAAGTATCAGGAGATGAGGAGTTAGAAGGAGCTCAAATTTCGTTATCTCTGCTATCATAGACGTACAAATAATGTAGGTGGTAGCTCCTAGGTACTCCTGCTCTCCTGATACTTTTCCGTCTATTTTTTTTTCTCCTGATTGCTTCCATCCATCGCTTTATAAAAAATAATTGATCCTAATTTATTAGCATTTTCTAGCTTTTAAGCTATGAAAAGTATCAGGAGAAGAGGAATTAGAAGGAGCTCAAATTTCGTTATCTCTGCTATCATAGACGTATAACAAAATGTAGGTGGTAGCTGCTAGGTACTCCTGCTCTCCTGATACTTTTCCGTCTTTTTTTTTTTTCTCCTGATTGGGTCCAACCATCGCTTTATAACTAATAATATATCCGAAACCATTCGCTTTTCTAGCTCGAAAACTATGAAAAAGTATCAGGAGAAGAGGAGTTAGAAGGAGCTCAAATTTCGTTATCTCACCTTTCATAGACGTATAAAAACTGTAGGTGCTAGCTCCTAGGTACTCCTGCTCTCCTGATACTTTTCCGTCTCTTTTTTTCTCCTGATTGGGTCCATTTATCGCTTTATAAAAGATAATTGATCCTAATTTATTAGCATTTTCTAGCTCTTAAACTATGAAAAGTATCAGGAGAAGAGGAGATAGAAGGAGCTCAAATTTGGTTACCTCACCTATCGTAGACGTATAAGAAGTGTAGGGGGTAGGTCCTAGGTACTCCTTCTCTCCTGATACTTTTCCGTCTCTTTTTTTCTCCTGCGTGGTTTCGTCCATCGCTTTATAAAAATAATTGATCCTAATTTATTAGCATTTTCTAGCTCTTTAGCTATGAAAAGAGAGGAGAAGGAAGGAGCTCATATTCCGTTGTCTTCTATCATATACGTACAAAAAATGGAGGATGTATCTGCTAGGTACTCCTCCTCTCCTGATACATTTCCGTCTCTTTTTTTTCTTCTCCTGATTGGGTCCATCCATCGCTTTATAAAAAATAATTGAACCTAATTTATTAGCATTATCTACCTCTTAATCTATGTAAAGTATCAGGAGAAGAGGAGTTAGAAGGAGCTCAAATTTCGTTATCTCACCTATCATAGACGTATAAAAAATGTAGGTGGTAGCTCCTAGGTACTCCTGCTCTCCTGATACTTTTCCTTCTTAGTTTTTCTCCTAATTGGGACCATCCATCGCTTTATAACTAATAATATATCCGAAACCATTCGCTTTTCTAGCTCGAATACTATGAAAAAGTAACGGGAGAAGAGGAGAAGGAAGGAGCTCAAATTTCGTTATCTCTGCTATCATAGACGTATAACAAAATGTAGGTGGTAGCTGCTAGGTACTCCTGCTCTCCTAATACTTTCCCGTCTCTTTTTTTCTCCTGCGTGGTTCCGTCCATCGCTTTATAAAAAATAATTGATCCTAATTTATTAGCATTATCTACCTCTTAAGCTATGTAAAGTATCAGGAGAAGAGGAGTTAGAAGGAGCACAAATTTCGTTATTTCTGCTATCATAGACGTATAACAAAATGTAGGTGGTAGCTGCTAGGTACTCCTGCTCTCCTGATACTTTTCCGTCTTTTTTTTTTCTCCTGATTGGGTCCATCCATCGCTTTATAACTAATAATATATCCGAAAGCATTCGCTTTTCTAGCTCGAATACTATGAAAAAGTATCAGGAGAAGAGGAGAAGGAAGGAGCTCAAATTTCGTTATCTCTGCTATCATAGACGCATAAAAAATGTAGGTTGTAGCTCCTAGGTACTCCTTCTCTCCTGATACTTTTCCGTCTCTTTTTTTCTCCTGATTGTTTCCGTCCATCGCTTTATAAAAAATAATTGATCCTAATTTATTAGCATTTTCTAGCTCTTTAGCTATGAAAAGTATCAGGAGAAGAGGAGTTAGAAGGAGCTCAAATTTCGTTATCTCTGCTATCATAGACGTACAAATAATGTAGGTGGTAGCTCCTAGGTACTCCTGCTCTCCTGATACTTTTCCGTCTATTTTTTTTTCTCCTGATTGCTTCCATCCATCGCTTTATAAAAAATAATTGATCCTAATTTATTAGCATTTTCTAGCTCTTAAGCTATGAAAAGTATCAGGAGAAGAGGAGTTAGAAGGAGCTCAAATTCCGTTATCTCGGATATCATAGACGTATAAAAAATGGAGGTGGTAGCTGCTAGGTACTCCTGCTCTCCTGATACTTTTCTGTCTTTTTTTTCTCCTGATTGGGTCCATCCATCGCTTTATAACTAATAATATATCCGAAACCATTCGCTTTTCTAGCTCGAATACTATGAAAAAGTATCGGGAGAAGAGGAGAAGGAAGGAGCTCAAATTTCGTTATCTCTGCTATCATAGACGTATAACAAAATGTAGGTGGTAGCTGCTAGGTACTCCTGCTCTCCTAATACTTTTCCGTCTCTTTTTTTCTCCTGCGTGGTTCCGTCCATCGCTTTATAAAAAATAATTGATCCTAATTTATTAGCATTTTCTAGCTCTTAAACTATGAAAAGTATCAGGAGAAGAGGAGTTAGAAGGAGCTCAAATTTGGTTACCTCACCTATCGTGGACGTATAAGAAGTGTAGGGGGTAGCTGCTAGGTACTCCTGCTCTCCTAATACTTTTCCGTATTTTTTTTTTCTCCTAATTGGGTCCATCCATCGCTTTATAATTAATAATATATCCGAAACCATTCGCTTTTCTAGCTCGAAAACTATGAAAAAGTATCAGGAGAAGAGGAGTTAGAAGGAGCTCAAATTTCGTTATCTCACCTGTCATAGACGTATAAAAACTGTAGGTGCTAGCTCCTAGGTACTCCTGCTCTCCTGATACTTTTCCGTCTCTTTTTTTCTCCTGATTGGGTCCATTTATCGCTTTATAAAAAATAATTGATCCTAATTTATTAGCATTTTCTAGCTCTTCAGTTATGTAAGGTATCACGAGAAGAGGTGTTAGAAGGAGCTCAAATTTCGTTATCTCTGCTATCATAGACGTATAAAAAATGTAGGTGGTAGCTCCTAGGTACTCCTGCTCTCCTGATACTTTTCCGTCTCTTTTTTTCTCCTGATTGCTTCCGTCCATCGCTTTATAAAAAATAATTGATTCTAATTTATTAGCATTTTCTAGCTCTTCAGCTATGTAAGGTATCAGGAGAAGAGGTGTTAGAAGGAGCTCAAATTTCGTTATCTCTGCTATCATAGACGTATAAAAAATGTAGGTGGTAGCTCCTAGGTACTCCTCCTCTCCTGATACATTTCCGTCTCTTTTTTTTCTTCTCCTGATTGGGTCCATCCATCGCTTTATAAAAAATAATTGAACCTAATTTATTAGCATTATCTACCTCTTAAGCTATGTAAAGTATCAGGAGAAGAGGAGTTAGAAGGAGCTCAAATTTCGTTATCTCACCTATCATAGACGTATAAAAAATGTAGGTGGTAGCTCCTAGGTACTCCTGCTCTCCTGATACTTTTCCTTCTTAGTTTTTCTCCTAATTGGGTCCATCCATCGCTTTATAACTAATAATATATCCGAAACCATTCGCTTTTCTAGCTCGAATACTATGAAAAAGTAACGGGAGAAGAGGAGAAGGAAGGAGCTCAAATTTCGTTATCTCTGCTATCATAGACGTATAACAAAATGTAGGTGGTAGCTGCTAGGTACTCCTGCTCTCCTAATACTTTCCCGTCTCTTTTTTTCTCCTGCGTGGTTCCGTCCATCGCTTTATAAAAAATAATTGATCCTAATTTATTAGCATTATCTACCTCTTAAGCTATGTAAAGTATCAGGAGAAGAGGAGTTAGAAGGAGCACAAATTTCGTTATTTCTGCTATCATAGACGTATAACAAAATGTAGGTGGTAGCTGCTAGGTACTCCTGCTCTCCTGATACTTTTCCGTCTTTTTTTTTCTCCTGATTGGGTCCATCCATCGCTTTATAACTAATAATATATCCGAAAGCATTCGCTTTTCTAGCTCGAATACTATGAAAAAGTATCAGGAGAAGAGGAGAAGGAAGGAGCTCAAATTTCGTTATCTCTGCTATCATAGACGCATAAAAAATGTAGGTTGTAGCTCCTAGGTACTCCTTCTCTCCTGATACTTTTCCGTCTCTTTTTTTCTCCTGATTGTTTCCGTCCATCGCTTTATAAAAAATAATTGATCCTAATTTATTAGCATTTTCTAGCTCTTTAGCTATGAAAAGTATCAGGAGAAGAGGAGTTAGAAGGAGCTCAAATTTCGTTATCTCTGCTATCATAGACGTACAAATAATGTAGGTGGTAGCTCCTAGGTACTCCTGCTCTCCTGATACTTTTCCGTCTATTTTTTTTTCTCCTGATTGCTTCCATCCATCGCTTTATAAAAAATAATTGATCCTAATTTATTAGCATTTTCTAGCTCTTAAGCTATGAAAAGTATCAGGAGAAGAGGAGTTAGAAGGAGCTAAAATTCCGTTATCTCGGATATCATAGACGTATAAAAAATGGAGGTGGTAGCTGCTAGGTACTCCTGCTCTCCTGATACTTTTCTGTCTTTTTTTTCTCCTGATTGGGTCCATCCATCGCTTTATAACTAATAATATATCCGAAACCATTCGCTTTTCTAGCTCGAATACTATGAAAAAGTATCGGGAGAAGAGGAGAAGGAAGGAGCTCAAATTTCGTTATCTCTGCTATCATAGACGTATAACAAAATGTAGGTGGTAGCTGCTAGGTACTCCTGCTCTCCTAATACTTTTCCGTCTCTTTTTTTCTCCTGCGTGGTTCCGTCCATCGCTTTATAAAAAATAATTGATCCTAATTTATTAGCATTTTCTAGCTCTTAAACTATGAAAAGTATCAGGAGAAGAGGAGTTAGAAGGAGCTCAAATTTGGTTACCTCACCTATCGTGGACGTATAAGAAGTGTAGGGGGTAGCTGCTAGGTACTCCTGCTCTCCTAATACTTTTCCGTATTTTTTTTTTCTCCTAATTGGGTCCATCCATCGCTTTATAATTAATAATATATCCGAAACCATTCGCTTTTCTAGCTCGAAAACTATGAAAAAGTATCAGGAGAAGAGGACTTAGAAGGAGCTCAAATTTCGTTATCTCACCTGTCATAGACGTATAAAAACTGTAGGTGCTAGCTCCTAGGTACTCCTGCTCTTCTGATACTTTTCCGTCTCTTTTTTTCTCCTGATTGGGTCCATTTATCGCTTTATAAAAAATAATTGATCCTAATTTATTAGCATTTTCTAGCTCTTAAACTATGAAAAGTATCAGGAGAAGAGGAGATAGAAGGAGCTCAAATTTGGTTACCTCACCTATCGTAGACGTATAAGAAGTGTAGGGGGTAGGTCCTAGGTACTCCTTCTCTCCTGATACTTTTCCGTCTCTTTTTTTCTCCTGCGTGGTTTCGTCCATCGCTTTATAAAAATAATTGATCCTAATTTATTAGCATTTTCTAGCTCTTTAGCTATGAAAAGAGAGGAGAAGGAAGGAGCTCATATTCCGTTGTCTTCTATCATATACGTACAAAAAATGGAGGATGTATCTGCTAGGTACTCCTCCTCTCCTGATACATTTCCGTCTCTTTTTTTTCTTCTCCTGATTGGGTCCATCCATCGCTTTATAAAAAATAATTGAACCTAATTTATTAGCATTATCTACCTCTTAAGCTATGTAAAGTATCAGGAGAAGAGGAGTTAGAAGGAGCTCAAATTTCGTTATCTCACCTATCATAGACGTATAAAAAATGTAGGTGGTAGCTCCTAGGTACTCCTGCTCTCCTGATACTTTTCCTTCTTAGTTTTTCTCCTAATTGGGTCCATCCATCGCTTTATAACTAATAATATATCCGAAACCATTCGCTTTTCTAGCTTGAATACTATGAAAAAGTAACGGGAGAAGAGGAGAAGGAAGGAGCTCAAATTTCGTTATCTCTGCTATCATAGACGTATAACAAAATGTAGGTGGTAGCTGCTAGGTACTCCTGCTCTCCTAATACTTTCCCGTCTCTTTTTTTCTCCTGCGTGGTTCCGTCCATCGCTTTATAAAAAATAATTGATCCTAATTTATTAGCATTATCTACCTCTTAAGCTATGTAAAGTATCAGGAGAAGAGGAGTTAGAAGGAGCTCAAATTCCGTTATCTCTGCTATCACAGACGTATAAAAAATGGAGGTGGTAGCTGCTAGGTACTCCTGCTCTCCTGATACTTTTCCGTCTTTTTTTTTTCTCCTGATTGGGTCCATCCATCGCTTTATAACTAATAATATATCCGAAACCATTCGCTTTTCTAGCTCGAATACTATGAAAAAGTATCGGGAGAAGAGGAGAAGGAAGGAGCTCAAATTTCGTTTTGTCTGCTATCATAGACGTATAACAAAATGTAGGTGGTAGCTGCTAGGTACTCCTGCTCTCCTAATACTTTACCGTCTCTTTTTTTCTCCTGATTGGGTCCATTTATCGCTTTATAAAAAATAATTGATCCTAATTTATTAGCATTTTCTAGCTCTTAAACTATGAAAAGTATCAGGAGAAGAGGAGTTAGAAGGAGCTCAAATTTCGTTATCTCTGCTATCATAGACGTATAAAAAATGTAGGTGGTAGCTCCTAGGTACTCCTGCTCTCCTGATACTTTTCCGTCTCTTTTTTTCTCCTGATTGCTTCCGTCCATCGCTTTATAAAAAATAATTGATTCTAATTTATTAGCATTTTCTAGCTCTTCAGCTATGTAAGGTATCAGGAGAAGAGGTGTTAGAAGGAGCTCAAATTTCGTTATCTCTGCTATCATAGACGTATAAAAAATGTAGGTGGTACCTCCTAGGTACTCCTGCTCTCCTGATACTTTTCTGTCTATTTTTTTCTCCTGATTGGGTCCATTTATCGCTCTATAAAAAATAATTGATCCTAATTTATTAGCATTTTATAGCTCTTAAACTATGAAAAGTATCAGGAGAAGAGGAGTTAGAAGGAGTTCAAATTTCGTTATCTCTGCTATCATAGACGTACAAATAATGTAGGTGGTAGCTCCTAGGTACTCCTGCTCTCCTGATACTTTTCTGTCTTTTTTTTCTCCTGATTGGGTCCATCCATCGCTTTATAACTAATAATATATCCGAAACCATTCGCTTTTCTAGATCGAATACTATGAAAAAGTATCGGGAGAAGAGGAGAAGGAAGGAGCTCAAATTTCGTTATCTCTGCTATCATAGACGTATAACAAAATGTAGGTGGTAGCTGCTAGGTACTCCTGCTCTCCTAATACTTTTCCGTCTCTTTTATTCTCCTGCGTGGTTCCGTCCATCGCATTATAAAAAATAATTGATCCTAATTTATTAGCATTTTCTAGCTCTTAAACTATGAAAAGTATCAGGAGAAGAGGAGTTAGAAGGAGCTCAAATTTGGTTACCTCACCTATCGTGGACGTATAAGAAGTGTAGGGGGTAGCTGCTAGGGTACTCCTGCTCTCCTAATACTTTTCCGTCTTTTTTTTTTCTCCTAATTGGGTCCATCCATCGCTTTATAATTAATAATATATCCGAAACCATTCGCTTTTCTAGCTCGAAAACTATGAAAAAGTATCAGGAGAAGAGGAGTTAGAAGGAGCTCAAATTTCGTTATCTCACCTGTCATAGACGTATGAAAACTGTAGGTGCTAGCTCCTAGGTACTCCTGCTCTCCTGATACTTTTCCGTCTCTTTTTTTCTCCTGATTGGGTCCATTTATCGCTTTATAAAAAATAATTGATCCTAATTTATTAGCATTTTCTAGCTCTTAAACTATGAAAAGTATCAGGAGAAGAGGAGATAGAAGGAGCTCAAATTTGGTTACCTCACCTATCGTAGACGTATAAGAAGTGTAGGGGGTAGGTCCTAGGTACTCCTTCTCTCCTGATACTTTTCCGTCTCTTTTTTTCTCCTGCGTGGTTTCGTCCATCGCTTTATAAAAATAATTGATCCTAATTTATTAGCATTTTCTAGCTCTTTAGCTATGAAAAGAGAGGAGAAGGAAGGAGCTCATATTCCGTTGTCTTCTATCATATACGTACAAAAAATGGAGGATGTATCTGCTAGGTACTCCTCCTCTCCTGATACATTTCCGTCTCTTTTTTTTCTTCTCCTGATTGGGTCCATCCATCGCTTTATAAAAAATAATTGAACCTAATTTATTAGCATTATCTACCTCTTAAGCTATGTAAAGTATCAGGAGAAGAGGAGTTAGAAGGAGCTCAAATTTCGTTATCTCACCTATCATAGACGTATAAAAAATGTAGGTGGTAGCTCCTAGGTACTCCTGCTCTCCTGATACTTTTCCTTCTTAGTTTTTCTCCTAATTGGGTCCATCCATCGCTTTATAACTAATAATATATCCGAAACCATTCGCTTTTCTAGCTCGAATACTATGAAAAAGTAACGGGAGAAGAGGAGAAGGAAGGAGCTCAAATTTCGTTATCTCTGCTATCATAGACGTATAACAAAATGTAGGTGGTAGCTGCTAGGTACTCCTGCTCTCCTAATACTTTCCCGTCTCTTTTTTTCTCCTGCGTGGTTCCGTCCATCGCTTTATAAAAAATAATTGATCCTAATTTATTAGCATTATCTACCTCTTAAGCTATGTAAAGTATCAGGAGAAGAGGAGTTAGAAGGAGCACAAATATCGTTATCTCTGCTATCATAGACGTACAAATAATGTAGGTGGTAGCTCCTAGGTACTCCTGCTCTCCTGATACTTTTCCGTCTATTTTTTTTTCTCCTGATTGCTTCCATCCATCGCTTTATAAAAAATAATTGATCCTAATTTATTAGCATTTTCTAGCTCTTAAGCTATGAAAAGTATCAGGAGAAGAGGAGTTAGAAGGAGCTCAAATTCCGTTATCTCGGATATCATAGACGTATAAAAAATGGAGGTGGTAGCTGCTAGGTACTCCTGCTCTCCTGATACTTTTCTGTCTTTTTTTTCTCCTGATTGGGTCCATCCATCGCTTTATAACTAATAATATATCCGAAACCATTCGCTTTTCTAGCTCGAATACTATGAAAAAGTATCGGGAGAAGAGGAGAAGGAAGGAGCTCAAATTTCGTTATCTCTGCTATCATAGACGTATAACAAAATGTAGATGGTAGCTGCTAGGTACTCCTGCTCTCCTAATACTTTTCCGTCTCTTTTTTTCTCCTGCGTGGTTCCGTCCATCGCATTATAAAAAATAATTGATCCTAATTATTAGCATTTTCTAGCTCTTAAACTATGAAAAGTATCAGGAGAAGAGGAGTTAGAAGGAGCTCAAATTTGGTTACCTCACCTATCGTGGACGTATAAGAAGTGTAGGGGGTAGCTGCTAGGTACTCCTGCTCTCCTAATACTTTTCCGTCTTTTTTTTTTCTCCTAATTGGGTCCATCCATCGCTTTATAATTAATAATATATCCGAAACCATTCGCTTTTCTAGCTCGAATACTATGAAAAAGTATCAGGAGAAGAGGAGTTAGAAGGAGCACAAATTTCGTTATTTCTGCTATCATAGACGTATAACAAAATGTAGGTGGTAGCTGCTAGGTACTCCTGCTCTCCTGATACTTTTCCGTCTTTTTTTTTTCTCCTGATTGGGTCCATCCATCGCTTTATAACTAATAATATATCCGAAAGCATTCGCTTTTCTAGCTCGAATACTATGAAAAAGTATCAGGAGAAGAGGAGAAGGAAGGAGCTCAAATTTCGTTATCTCTGCTATCATAGACGCATAAAAAATGTAGGTTGTAGCTCCTAGGTACTCCTTCTCTCCTGATACTTTTCCGTCTCTTTTTTTCTCCTGATTGGGTCCATTTATCGCTTTATAAAAAATAATTGATCCTAATTTATTAGCATTTTCTAGCTCTTAAACTATGAAAAGTATCAGGAGAAGAGGAGTTAGAAGGAGCTCAAATTTCGTTATCTCTGCTATCATAGACGTATAACAAAATGTAGGTGGTAGCTGCTAGGTACTCCTGCTCTCCTGATACTTTTCCGTCTTTTTTTTTTCTCCTGATTGGGTCCATCCATCGCTTTATAACTAATAATATATCCGAAAGCATTCGCTTTTCTAGCTCGAATACTATGAAAAAGTATCAGGAGAAGAGGAGAAGGAAGGAGCTCTAATTTCGTTATCTCTGCTATCATAGACGCATAAAAAATGTAGGTTGTAGCTCCTAGGTACTCCTTCTCTCCTGATACTTTTCCGTATCTTTTTTTCTCCTGATTGTTTCCGTCCATCGCTTTATAAAAAATAATTGATCCTAATTTATTTGCATTTTCTAGCTCTTCAGCTATGTAAAGTATCAGGAGAAGAGGTGTTAGAAGGAGCTCAAATTTTGTTATCTCTGCTATCATAGACGTATAAAAAATGTAGGTGGTAGCTCCTAGGTACTCCTGCTCTCCTGATACTTTTCCGTCTATTTTTTTTTCTCCTGATTGGGTCCATTTATCGCTTTATAAAAAATAATTGATCCTAATTTATTAGCATTTTCTAGCTCTTAAACTATGAAAAGTATCAGGAGAAGAGGAGTTAGAAGGAGCTCAAATTTCGTTATCTCTGCTATCATAGACGTATAAAAAATGTAGGTGGTAGCTCCTAGGTACTCCTGCTCTCCTGATACTTTTCCGTCTTAGTTTTTCTCCTAATTGGTTCCGTCCATCGCTTTATAAAAAATAATTGATCCTAATTTATTAGCGTTTTCTAGCTCTTCAGCTATGTAAAGTATCGGGAGAAGAGTAGAAGGAAGGAGCTCAAATTTCGTTATCTCTGCTATCATAGACGTATAACAAAATGTAGGTGGTAGCTGCTAGGTACTCCTGCTCTCCTAATACTTTTCCGTCTTAGTTTTTCTCCTGATTGGGTCCATCCATCGCTTTATAACTAATAATATATCCGAAACCATTCGCTTTTCTAGCTCGAATACTATGAAAAAGTATCAGGAGAAGAGGAGAAGGAAGGAGCTCAAATTTCGTTATATCTGCTATCATAGACGCATAAAAAATGTAGGTTGTAGCTCCTAGGTACTCCTTCTCTCCTGATACTTTTCCGTCTCTTTTTTTCTCCTGATTGTTTCCGTCCATCGCTTTATAAAAAATAATTGATCCTAATTTATTTGCATTTTCTAGCTCTTCAGCTATGTAAAGTATCAGGAGAAGAGGAGTTAGAAGGAGGTCAAATTCCGTTATCTCGGATATCATAGACGTATAAAAAATGGAGGTGGTAGCTGCTAGGTACTCCTGCTCTCCTGATACTTTTCTGTCTTTTTTTTCTCCTGATTGGGTCCATCCATCGCTTTATAACTAATAATATATCCGAAACCATTCGCTTTTCTAGCTCGAATACTATGAAAAAGTAACGGGAGAAGAGGAGAAGGAAGGAGCTCAAATTTCGTTATCTCTGCTATCATAGACGTATAACAAAATGTAGGTGGTAGCTGCTAGGTACTCCTGCTCTCCTAATACTTTCCCGTCTCTTTTTTTCTCCTGCGTGGTTCCGTCCATCGCTTTATAAAAAATAATTGATCCTAATTTATTAGCATTATCTACCTCTTAAGCTATGTAAAGTATCAGGAGAAGAGGAGTTAGAAGGAGCACAAATTTCGTTATTTCTGCTATCATAGACGTATAACAAAATGTAGGTGGTAGCTGCTAGGTACTCCTGCTCTCCTGATACTTTTCCGTCTTTTTTTTTCTCCTGATTGGGTCCGTCCATCGCTTTATAACTAATAATATATCCGAAAGCATTCGCTTTTCTAGCTCGAATACTATGAAAAAGTATCAGGAGAAGAGGAGAAGGAAGGAGCTCAAATTTCGTTATCTCTGCTATCATAGACGCATAAAAAATGTAGGTTGTAGCTCCTAGGTACTCCTTCTCTCCTGATACTTTTCCGTCTCTTTTTTTCTCCTGATTGTTTCCGTCCATCGCTTTATAAAAAATAATTGATCCTAATTTATTAGCATTTTCTAGCTCTTCAGTTATGTAAGGTATCACGAGAAGAGGTGTTAGAAGGAGCTCAAATTTCGTTATCTCTGCTATCATAGACGTATAAAAAATGTAGGTGGTAGCTCCTAGGTACTCCTGCTCTCCTGATACTTTTCCGTCTCTTTTTTTCTCCTGATTGCTTCCGTCCATCGCTTTATAAAAAATAATTGATTCTAATTTATTAGCATTTTCTAGCTCTTCAGCTATGTAAGGTATCAGGAGAAGAGGTGTTAGAAGGAGCTCAAATTTCGTTATCTCTGCTATCATAGACGTATAAAAAATGTAGGTGGTACCTCCTAGGTACTCCTGCTCTCCTGATACTTTTCCGTCTATTTTTTTTTTCTCCTGATTGGGTCCATTTATCGCTCTATAAAAAATAATTGATCCTAATTTATTAGCATTTTATAGCTCTTAAACTATGAAAAGTATCAGGAGAAGAGGAGTTAGAAGGAGCTCAAATTTCGTTATCTCACCTTTCATAGACGTATAAAAACTGTAGGTGCTAGCTCCTAGGTACTCCTGCTCTCCTGATACTTTTACGTCTCTTTTTTTCTCCTGATTGGGTCCATTTATCGCTTTATAAAAGATAATTGATCCTAATTTATTAGCATTTTCTAGCTCTTAAACTATGAAAAGTATCAGGAGAAGAGGAGATAGAAGGAGCTCAAATTTGGTTACCTCACCTATCGTAGACGTATAAGAAGTGTAGGGGGTAGGTCGTAGGTACTCCTTCTCTCCTGATACTTTTCCGTCTCTTTTTTTCTCCTGCGTGGTTTCGTCCATCGCTTTATAAAAATAATTGATCCTAATTTATTAGCATTTTCTAGCTCTTTAGCTATGAAAAGAGAGGAGAAGGAAGGAGCTCATATTCCGTTGTCTTCTATCATATACGTACAAAAAATGGAGGATGTATCTGCTAGGTACTCCTCCTCTCCTGATACATTTCCGTCTCTTTTTTTTCTTCTCCTGATTGGGTCCATCCATCGCTTTATAAAAAATAATTGAACCTAATTTATTAGCATTATCTACCTCTTAAGCTATGTAAAGTATCAGGAGAAGAGGAGTTAGAAGGAGCTCAAATTTCGTTATCTCACCTATCATAGACGTATAAAAAATGTAGGTGGTAGCTCCTAGGTACTCCAGCTCTCCTGATACTTTTCCTTCTTAGTTTTTCTCCTAATTGGGTCCATCCATCGCTTTATAACTAATAATATATCCGAAACCATTCGCTTTTCTAGCTCGAATACTATGAAAAAGTAACGGGAGAAGAGGAGAAGGAAGGAGCTCAAATTTCGTTATCTCTGCTATCATAGACGTATAACAAAATGTAGGTGGTAGCTGCTAGGTACTCCTGCTCTCCTAATACTTTCCCGTCTCTTTTTTTCTCCTGCGTGGTTCCGTCCATCGCTTTATAAAAAATAATTGATCCTAATTTATTAGCATTATCTACCTCTTAAGCTATGTAAAGTATCAGGAGAAGAGGAGTTAGAAGGAGCACAAATTTCGTTATTTCTGCTATCATAGACGTATAACAAAATGTAGGTGGTAGCTGCTAGGTACTCCTGCTCTCCTGATACTTTTCCGTCTTTTTTTTTTCTCCTGATTGGGTCCATCCATCGCTTTATAACTAATAATATATCCGAAAGCATTCGCTTTTCTAGCTCGAATACTATGAAAAAGTATCAGGAGAAGAGGAGAAGGAAGGAGCTCAAATTTCGTTATCTCTGCTATCATAGACGCATAAAAAATGTAGGTTGTAGCTCCTAGGTACTCCTTCTCTCCTGATACTTTTCCGTCTCTTTTTTTCTCCTGATTGTTTCCGTCCATCGCTTTATAAAAAATAATTGATCCTAATTTATTAGCATTTTCTAGCTCTTTAGCTATGAAAAGTATCAGGAGAAGAGGAGTTAGAAGGAGCTCAAATTTCGTTATCTCTGCTATCATAGACGTACAAATAATGTAGGTGGTAGCTCCTAGGTACTCCTGCTCTCCTAATACTTTTCCGTTTATTTTTTTTTCTCCTGATTGCTTCCATCCATCGCTTTATAAAAAATAATTGATCCTAATTTATTAGCATTTTCTAGCTCTTAAGCTATGAAAAGTATCAGGAGAAGAGGAGTTAGAAGGAGCTCAAATTCCGTTATCTCGGATATCATAGACGTATAAAAAATGGAGGTGGTAGCTGCTAGGTACTCCTGCTCTCCTGATACTTTTCTGTCTTTTTTTTCTCCTGATTGGGTCCATCCATCGCTTTATAACTAATAATATATCCGAAACCATTCGCTTTTCTAGCTCGAATACTATGAAAAAGTATCAGGAGAAGAGGAGAAGGAAGGAGCTCTAATTTCGTTATCTCTGCTATCATAGACGCATAAAAAATGTAGGTTGTAGCTCCTAGGTACTCCTTCTCTCCTGATACTTTTCCGTATCTTTTTTTCTCCTGATTGTTTCCGTCCATCGCTTTATAAAAAATAATTGATCCTAATTTATTTGCATTTTCTAGCTCTTCAGCTATGTAAAGTATCAGGAGAAGAGGTGTTAGAAGGAGCTCAAATTTTGTTATCTCTGCTATCATAGACGTATAAAAAATGTAGGTGGTAGCTCCTAGGTACTCCTGCTCTCCTGATACTTTTCCGTCTATTTTTTTTTCTCCTGATTGGGTCCATTTATCGCTTTATAAAAAATAATTGATCCTAATTTATTAGCATTTTCTAGCTCTTAAACTATGAAAAGTATCAGGAGAAGAGGAGTTAGAAGGAGCTCAAATTTCGTTATCTCTGCTATCATAGACGTATAAAAAATGTAGGTGGTAGCTCCTAGGTACTCCTGCTCTCCTGATACTTTTCCGTCTTAGTTTTTCTCCTAATTGGTTCCGTCCATCGCTTTATAAAAAATAATTGATCCTAATTTATTAGCGTTTTCTAGCTCTTCAGCTATGTAAAGTATCGGGAGAAGAGTAGAAGGAAGGAGCTCAAATTTCGTTATCTCTGCTATCATAGACGTATAACAAAATGTAGGTGGTAGCTGCTAGGTACTCCTGCTCTCCTAATACTTTTCCGTCTTAGTTTTTCTCCTGATTGGGTCCATCCATCGCTTTATAACTAATAATATATCCGAAACCATTCGCTTTTCTAGCTCGAATACTATGAAAAAGTATCAGGAGAAGAGGAGAAGGAAGGAGCTCAAATTTCGTTATATCTGCTATCATAGACGCATAAAAAATGTAGGTTGTAGCTCCTAGGTACTCCTTCTCTCCTGATACTTTTCCGTCTCTTTTTTTCTCCTGATTGTTTCCGTCCATCGCTTTATAAAAAATAATTGATCCTAATTTATTTGCATTTTCTAGCTCTTCAGCTATGTAAAGTATCAGGAGAAGAGGAGTTAGAAGGAGGTCAAATTCCGTTATCTCGGATATCATAGACGTATAAAAAATGGAGGTGGTAGCTGCTAGGTACTCCTGCTCTCCTGATACTTTTCTGTCTTTTTTTTCTCCTGATTGGGTCCATCCATCGCTTTATAACTAATAATATATCCGAAACCATTCGCTTTTCTAGCTCGAATACTATGAAAAAGTAACGGGAGAAGAGGAGAAGGAAGGAGCTCAAATTTCGTTATCTCTGCTATCATAGACGTATAACAAAATGTAGGTGGTAGCTGCTAGGTACTCCTGCTCTCCTAATACTTTCCCGTCTCTTTTTTTCTCCTGCGTGGTTCCGTCCATCGCTTTATAAAAAATAATTGATCCTAATTTATTAGCATTATCTACCTCTTAAGCTATGTAAAGTATCAGGAGAAGAGGAGTTAGAAGGAGCACAAATTTCGTTATTTCTGCTATCATAGACGTATAACAAAATGTAGGTGGTAGCTGCTAGGTACTCCTGCTCTCCTGATACTTTTCCGTCTTTTTTTTTCTCCTGATTGGGTCCGTCCATCGCTTTATAACTAATAATATATCCGAAAGCATTCGCTTTTCTAGCTCGAATACTATGAAAAAGTATCAGGAGAAGAGGAGAAGGAAGGAGCTCAAATTTCGTTATCTCTGCTATCATAGACGCATAAAAAATGTAGGTTGTAGCTCCTAGGTACTCCTTCTCTCCTGATACTTTTCCGTCTCTTTTTTTCTCCTGATTGTTTCCGTCCATCGCTTTATAAAAAATAATTGATCCTAATTTATTAGCATTTTCTAGCTCTTCAGTTATGTAAGGTATCACGAGAAGAGGTGTTAGAAGGAGCTCAAATTTCGTTATCTCTGCTATCATAGACGTATAAAAAATGTAGGTGGTAGCTCCTAGGTACTCCTGCTCTCCTGATACTTTTCCGTCTCTTTTTTTCTCCTGATTGCTTCCGTCCATCGCTTTATAAAAAATAATTGATTCTAATTTATTAGCATTTTCTAGCTCTTCAGCTATGTAAGGTATCAGGAGAAGAGGTGTTAGAAGGAGCTCAAATTTCGTTATCTCTGCTATCATAGACGTATAAAAAATGTAGGTGGTACCTCCTAGGTACTCCTGCTCTCCTGATACTTTTCCGTCTATTTTTTTTTTCTCCTGATTGGGTCCATTTATCGCTCTATAAAAAATAATTGATCCTAATTTATTAGCATTTTATAGCTCTTAAACTATGAAAAGTATCAGGAGAAGAGGAGTTAGAAGGAGCTCAAATTTCGTTATCTCACCTTTCATAGACGTATAAAAACTGTAGGTGCTAGCTCCTAGGTACTCCTGCTCTCCTGATACTTTTACGTCTCTTTTTTTCTCCTGATTGGGTCCATTTATCGCTTTATAAAAGATAATTGATCCTAATTTATTAGCATTTTCTAGCTCTTAAACTATGAAAAGTATCAGGAGAAGAGGAGATAGAAGGAGCTCAAATTTGGTTACCTCACCTATCGTAGACGTATAAGAAGTGTAGGGGGTAGGTCGTAGGTACTCCTTCTCTCCTGATACTTTTCCGTCTCTTTTTTTCTCCTGCGTGGTTTCGTCCATCGCTTTATAAAAATAATTGATCCTAATTTATTAGCATTTTCTAGCTCTTTAGCTATGAAAAGAGAGGAGAAGGAAGGAGCTCATATTCCGTTGTCTTCTATCATATACGTACAAAAAATGGAGGATGTATCTGCTAGGTACTCCTCCTCTCCTGATACATTTCCGTCTCTTTTTTTTCTTCTCCTGATTGGGTCCATCCATCGCTTTATAAAAAATAATTGAACCTAATTTATTAGCATTATCTACCTCTTAAGCTATGTAAAGTATCAGGAGAAGAGGAGTTAGAAGGAGCTCAAATTTCGTTATCTCACCTATCATAGACGTATAAAAAATGTAGGTGGTAGCTCCTAGGTACTCCAGCTCTCCTGATACTTTTCCTTCTTAGTTTTTCTCCTAATTGGGTCCATCCATCGCTTTATAACTAATAATATATCCGAAACCATTCGCTTTTCTAGCTCGAATACTATGAAAAAGTAACGGGAGAAGAGGAGAAGGAAGGAGCTCAAATTTCGTTATCTCTGCTATCATAGACGTATAACAAAATGTAGGTGGTAGCTGCTAGGTACTCCTGCTCTCCTAATACTTTCCCGTCTCTTTTTTTCTCCTGCGTGGTTCCGTCCATCGCTTTATAAAAAATAATTGATCCTAATTTATTAGCATTATCTACCTCTTAAGCTATGTAAAGTATCAGGAGAAGAGGAGTTAGAAGGAGCACAAATTTCGTTATTTCTGCTATCATAGACGTATAACAAAATGTAGGTGGTAGCTGCTAGGTACTCCTGCTCTCCTGATACTTTTCCGTCTTTTTTTTTTCTCCTGATTGGGTCCATCCATCGCTTTATAACTAATAATATATCCGAAAGCATTCGCTTTTCTAGCTCGAATACTATGAAAAAGTATCAGGAGAAGAGGAGAAGGAAGGAGCTCAAATTTCGTTATCTCTGCTATCATAGACGCATAAAAAATGTAGGTTGTAGCTCCTAGGTACTCCTTCTCTCCTGATACTTTTCCGTCTCTTTTTTTCTCCTGATTGTTTCCGTCCATCGCTTTATAAAAAATAATTGATCCTAATTTATTAGCATTTTCTAGCTCTTTAGCTATGAAAAGTATCAGGAGAAGAGGAGTTAGAAGGAGCTCAAATTTCGTTATCTCTGCTATCATAGACGTACAAATAATGTAGGTGGTAGCTCCTAGGTACTCCTGCTCTCCTAATACTTTTCCGTTTATTTTTTTTTCTCCTGATTGCTTCCATCCATCGCTTTATAAAAAATAATTGATCCTAATTTATTAGCATTTTCTAGCTCTTAAGCTATGAAAAGTATCAGGAGAAGAGGAGTTAGAAGGAGCTCAAATTCCGTTATCTCGGATATCATAGACGTATAAAAAATGGAGGTGGTAGCTGCTAGGTACTCCTGCTCTCCTGATACTTTTCTGTCTTTTTTTTCTCCTGATTGGGTCCATCCATCGCTTTATAACTAATAATATATCCGAAACCATTCGCTTTTCTAGCTCGAATACTATGAAAAAGTATCGGGAGAAGAGGAGAAGGAAGGAGCTCAAATTTCGTTATCTCTGCTATCATAGACGTATAACAAAATGTAGGTGGTAGCTGCTAGGTACTCCTGCTCTCCTAATACTTTTCCGTCTCTTTTTTTCTCCTGCGTGGTTCCGTCCATCGCTTTATAAAAAATAATTGATCCTAATTTATTAGCATTTTCTAGCTCTTAAACTATGAAAAGTATCAGGAGAAGAGGAGTTAGAAGGAGCTCAAATTTGGTTACCTCACCTATCGTGGACGTATAAGAAGTGTAGGGGGTAGCTGCTAGGTACTCCTGCTCTCCTAATACTTTTCCGTATTTTTTTTTTCTCCTAATTGGGTCCATCCATCGCTTTATAATTAATAATATATCCGAAACCATTCGCTTTTCTAGCTCGAAAACTATGAAAAAGTATCAGGAGAAGAGGAGTTAGAAGGAGCTCAAATTTCGTTATCTCACCTGTCATAGACGTATAAAAACTGTAGGTGCTAGCTCCTAGGTACTCCTGCTCTCCTGATACTTTTCCGTCTCTTTTTTTCTCCTGATTGGGTCCATTTATCGCTTTATAAAAAATAATTGATCCTAATTTATTAGCATTTTCTAGCTCTTCAGTTATGTAAGGTATCACGAGAAGAGGTGTTAGAAGGAGCTCAAAGTTCGTTATCTCTGCTATCATAGACGTATAAAAAATGTAGGTGGTAGCTCCTAGGTACTCCTGCTCTCCTGATACTTTTCCGTCTCTTTTTTTCTCCTGATTGCTTCCGTCCATCGCTTTATAAAAAATAATTGATTCTAATTTATTAGCATTTTCTAGCTCTTCAGCTATGTAAGGTATCAGGAGAAGAGGTGTTAGAAGGAGCTCAAATTTCGTTATCTCTGCTATCATAGACGTATAAAAAATGTAGGTGGTAGCTCCTAGGTACTCCTGCTCTCCTGATACTTTTCCGTCTCTTTTTTTTCTTCTCCTGATTGGGTCCATCCATCGCTTTATAAAAAATAATTGAACCTAATTTATTAGCATTATCTACCTCTTAAGCTATGAAAAGTATCAGGAGAAGAGGAGTTAGAAGGAGTTCAAATTTCGTTATCTCTGCTATCATAGACGTACAAATAATGTAGGTGGTAGCTCCTAGGTACTCCTGCTCTCCTGATACTTTTCTGTCTTTTTTTTCTCCTGAATGGGTCCATCCATCGCTTTATAACTAATAATATATCCGAAACCATTCGCTTTTCTAGATCGAATACTATGAAAAAGTATCGGGAGAAGAGGAGAAGGAAGGAGCTCAAATTTCGTTATCTCTGCTATCATAGACGTATAACAAAATGTAGGTGGTAGCTGCTAGGTACTCCTGCTCTCCTAATACTTTTCCGTCTCTTTTATTCTCCTGCGTGGTTCCGTCCATCGCTTTATAAAAAATAATTGATCCTAATTTATTAGCATTTTCTAGCTCTTAAACTATGAAAAGTATCAGGAGAAGAGGAGTTAGAAGGAGCTCAAATTTGGTTACCTCACCTATCGTGGACGTATAAGAAGTGTAGGGGGTAGCTGCTAGGGTACTCCTGCTCTCCTAATACTTTTCCGTCTTTTTTTTTTCTCCTAATTGGGTCCATCCATCGCTTTATAATTAATAATATATCCGAAACCATTCGCTTTTCTAGCTCGAAAACTATGAAAAAGTATCAGGAGAAGAGGAGTTAGAAGGAGCTCAAATTTCGTTATCTCACCTGTCATAGACGTATAAAAACTGTAGGTGCTAGCTCCTAGGTACTCCTGCTCTCCTGATACTTTTCCGTCTCTTTTTTTCTCCTGATTGGGTCCATTTATCGCTTTATAAAAAATAATTGATCCTAATTTATTAGCATTTTCTAGCTCTTAAACTATGAAAAGTATCAGGAGAAGAGGAGATAGAAGGAGCTCAAATTTGGTTACCTCACCTATCGTAGACGTATAAGAAGTGTAGGGGGTAGGTCCTAGGTACTCCTTCTCTCCTGATACTTTTCCGTCTCTTTTTTTCTCCTGCGTGGTTTCGTCCATCGCTTTATAAAAATAATTGATCCTAATTTATTAGCATTTTCTAGCTCTTTAGCTATGAAAAGAGAGGAGAAGGAAGGAGCTCATATTCCGTTGTCTTCTATCATATACGTACAAAAAATGGAGGATGTATCTGCTAGGTACTCCTCCTCTCCTGATACATTTCCGTCTCTTTTTTTTCTTCTCCTGATTGGGTCCATCCATCGCTTTATAAAAAATAATTGAACCTAATTTATTAGCATTATCTACCTCTTAAGCTATGTAAAGTATCAGGAGAAGAGGAGTTAGAAGGAGCTCAAATTTCGTTATCTCACCTATCATAGACGTATAAAAAATGTAGGTGGTAGCTCCTAGGTACTCCTGCTCTCCTGATACTTTTCCTTCTTAGTTTTTCTCCTAATTGGGTCCATCCATCGCTTTATAACTAATAATATATCCGAAACCATTCGCTTTTCTAGCTCGAATACTATGAAAAAGTATCGGGAGAAGAGGAGAAGGAAGGAGCTCAAATTTCGTTATCTCTGCTATCATAGACGTATAACAAAATGTAGGTGGTAGCTGCTAGGTACTCCTGCTCTCCTAATACTTTTCCGTCTCTTTTTTTCTCCTGCGTGGTTCCGTCCATCGCTTTATAAAAAATAATTGATCCTAATTATTAGCATTTTCTAGCTCTTAAACTATGAAAAGTATCAGGAGAAGAGGAGTTAGAAGGAGCTCAAATTTGGTTACCTCACCTATCGTGGACGTATAAGAAGTGTAGGGGGTAGCTGCTAGGTACTCCTGCTCTCCTAATACTTTTCCGTCTTTTTTTTTTCTCCTAATTGGGTCCATCCATCGCTTTATAATTAATAATATATCCGAAACCATTCGCTTTTCTAGCTCGAATACTATGAAAAAGTATCAGGAGAAGAGGAGTTAGAAGGAGCACAAATTTCGTTATTTCTGCTATCATAGACGTATAACAAAATGTAGGTGGTAGCTGCTAGGTACTCTTGCTCTCCTGATACTTTTCCGTCTTTTTTTTTTCTCCTGATTGGGTCCATCCATCGCTTTATAACTAATAATATATCCGAAAGCATTCGCTTTTCTAGCTCGAATACTATGAAAAAGTATCAGGAGAAGAGGAGAAGGAAGGAGCTCAAATTTCGTTATCTCTGCTATCATAGACGCATAAAAAATGTAGGTTGTAGCTCCTAGGTACTCCTTCTCTCCTGATACTTTTCCGTCTCTTTTTTTCTCCTGATTGGGTCCATTTATCGCTTTATAAAAAATAATTGATCCTAATTTATTAGCATTTTCTAGCTCTTAAACTATGAAAAGTATCAGGAGAAGAGGAGTTAGAAGGAGCTCAAATTTCGTTATCTCTGCTATCATAGACGTATAACAAAATGTAGGTGGTAGCTGCTAGGTACTCCTGCTCTCCTGATACTTTTCCGTCTTTTTTTTTTCTCCTGATTGGGTCCATCCATCGCTTTATAACTAATAATATATCCGAAAGCATTCGCTTTTCTAGCTCGAATACTATGAAAAAGTATCAGGAGAAGAGGAGAAGGAAGGAGCTCTAATTTCGTTATCTCTGCTATCATAGACGCATAAAAAATGTAGGTTGTAGCTCCTAGGTACTCCTTCTCTCCTGATACTTTTCCGTCTCTTTTTTTCTCCTGATTGTTTCCGTCCATCGCTTTATAAAAAATAATTGATCCTAATTTATTTGCATTTTCTAGCTCTTCAGCTATGTAAAGTATCAGGAGAAGAGGTGTTAGAAGGAGCTCAAATTTTGTTATCTCTGCTATCATAGACGTATAAAAAATGTAGGTGGTAGCTCCTAGGTACTCCTGCTCTCCTGATACTTTTCCGTCTATTTTTTTTTCTCCTGATTGGGTCCATTTATCGCTTTATAAAAAATAATTGATCCTAATTTATTAGCATTTTCTAGCTCTTAAACTATGAAAAGTATCAGGAGAAGAGGAGTTAGAAGGAGCTCAAATTTCGTTATCTCTGCTATCATAGACGTATAAAAAATGTAGGTGGTAGCTCCTAGGTACTCCTGCTCTCCTGATACTTTTCCGTCTTAGTTTTTCTCCTAATTGGTTCCGTCCATCGCTTTATAAAAAATAATTGATCCTAATTTATTAGCGTTTTCTAGCTCTTCAGCTATGTAAAGTATCGGGAGAAGAGTAGAAGGAAGGAGCTCAAATTTCGTTATCTCTGCTATCATAGACGTATAACAAAATGTAGGTGGTAGCTGCTAGGTACTCCTGCTCTCCTAATACTTTTCCGTCTTAGTTTTTCTCCTGATTGGGTCCATCCATCGCTTTATAACTAATAATATATCCGAAACCATTCGCTTTTCTAGCTCGAATACTATGAAAAAGTATCGGGAGAAGAGGAGAAGGAAGGAGCTCAAATTTCGTTATCTCTGCTATCATAGACGTATAACAAAATGTAGGTGGTAGCTGCTAGGTACTCCTGCTCTCCTAATACTTTTCCGTCTCTTTTTTTCTCCTGCGTGGTTCCGTACATCGCTTTATAAAAAATAATTGATCCTAATTTATTAGCATTATCTACCTCTTAAGCTATGTAAAGTATCAGGAGAAGAGGAGTTAGAAGGAGCTCAAATTTCGTTATCTCTGCTATCATAGACGTATAACAAAATGTAGGTGGTAGCTGCTAGGTACTCCTGCTCTCCTGATACTTTTCCGTCTTTTTTTTTTCTCCTGATTGGGTCCATCCATCGCTTTATAACTAATAATATATCCGAAAGCATTCGCTTTTCTAGCTCGAATACTATGAAAAAGTATCAGGAGAAGAGGAGAAGGAAGGAGCTCAAATTTCGTTATATCTGCTATCATAGACGCATAAAAAATGTAGGTTGTAGCTCCTAGGTACTCCTTCTCTCCTGATACTTTTCCGTCTCTTTTTTTCTCCTGATTGTTTCCGTCCATCGCTTTATAAAAAATAATTGATCCTAATTTATTTGCATTTTCTAGCTCTTCAGCTATGTAAAGTATCAGGAGAAGAGGTGTTAGAATGAGCTCAAATTTTGTTATCTCTGCTATCATAGACGTATAAAAAATGTAGGTGGTAGCTCCTAGGTACTCCTGCTCTCCTGATAATTTTCCGTCTATTTTTTTTTCTCCTGATTGGGTCCATTTATCGCTTTATAAAAAATAATTGATCCTAATTTATTAGCATTTTCTAGCTCTTAAACTATGAAAAGTATCAGGAGCATGGAGTTAGAAGGATCTGAAATTTCGTTATCTCTGCTATCATAGACGTACAAATAATGTAGGTGGTAGCTGCTAGGTACTCCTGCTCTCCTGATACTTTTCCGTCTATTTTTTTTTCTCCTGGTTGCTTCCATCCATCGCTTTATAAAAAATAATTGATCCTAATTTATTAGCATTTTCTAGCTCTTTAGCTATGAAAAGTATCAGGAGAAGAGGAGTTAGAAGGAGCTCAAATTCCGTTATCTCTGCTATCACAGACGTATAAAAAATGGAGGTGGTAGCTGCTAGGTACTCCTGCTCTCCTAATACTTTTCCGTCTCTTTTTTTCTCCTGATTGGGTCCATTTATCGCTTTATAAAAAATAATTGATCCTAATTTATTAGCATTTTCTAGCTCTTAAACTATGAAAAGTATCAGGAGAAGAGGAGTTAGAAGGAGCTCAAATTTCGTTATCTCTGCTATCATAGACGTAAAAAAAAATGTAGGTGGTAGCTCCTAGGTACTCCTGCTCTCCTGATACTTTTCCGTCTTAGTTTTTCTCCTAATTGGTTCCGTCCATCGCTTTATAAAAAATAATTGATCCTAATTTATTAGCGTTTTCTAGCTCTTCAGCTATGTAAAGTATCAGGAGAAGAGTTGTTAGAAGGAGCTCAAACTCGTTATCTCTGCTATCATAGACGTATAAAAATGGAGGTGGTAGCTGCTAGGTACTCCTCCTCTCCTGATACTTTTCCGTCTTTTTTTTTTCTCCTGATTGGGTCCATCCATCGCTTTATAACTAATAATATATCCGAAACTAATCGCTTTTCTAGCTCGAATACTATGAAAAAGTATCAGGAGAAGAGGAGAAGGAAGGAGCTCAAATTTGGTTACCTCACCTATCATAGACGTATAAGAAGTGTAGGTGGTAGGTCCTACGTACTCCTTCTCTCCTGATACTTTTCCGTCTCTTTTTTTCTCCTGCGTGGTTTCGTCCATCGCTTTATAAAAAATAATTGATCCTAATTTATTAGCATTTTCTAGCTCTTAAGCTATGAAAAGTATCAGGAGAAGAGGAGTTAGAAGGAGCTCAAATTCCGTTATCTCTGCTATCACAGACGTATAAAAAATGGAGGTGGTAGCTGCTAGGTACTCCTGCTCTCCTGATATTTTTCCGCCTTTTTTTTTCTCCTGATTGGGTCCATCCATCGCTTTATAACTAATAATATATCCGAAACCATTCGCTTTTCTAGCTCGAATACTATGAAAATGTATCGGGAGAAGAGAAGAAGGAAGGAGCTCAAATTTCGTTTTCTCTGTTATCATAGACGTATATCAAAATTTAGGTGGTAGCTGCTAGGTACTCCTGCTCTCCTAATACTTTTCCGTCTCTTTTTTTCTCCTGATTGGGTCCATTTATCGCTTTATAAAAAATAATTGATCCTAATTTATTAGCATTTTCTAGCTCTTAAACTATGAAAAGTATCAGGAGAAGAGGAGGTAGAAGGAGCTCCAATTTCGTTATCTCTGCTATCATAGACGTATAAAAAATGTAGGTGGTAGCTCCTAGGTACACCTGCTCTCCTGATACTTTTCCGTCTTAGTATTTCTCCTAATTGGTTCCGTCCATCGCTTTATAAAAAATAATTGATCCTAATTTATTAGCGTTTTCTAGCTCTTCAGCTATGTAAAGTATCAGGAGAAGAGTTGTTAGAAGGAGCTCAAACTCGTTATCTCTGCTATCATAGACGTACAAATAATGTAGGTGGTAGCTCCTAGGTACTCCTGCTCTCCTGATACTTTTCCGTCTATTTTTTTTCTCCTGATTGCTTCCATCCATCGCTTTATAAAAAATAATTGATCCTAATTTATTAGCATTTTCTAGCTCTTAAGCTATGAAAAGTATCAGGAGAAGAGGAGTTAGAAGGAGCTCAAATTCCGTTATCTCTGCTATCACAGACGTATAAAAAATGGAGGTGGTAGCTGCTAGGTACTCCTGCTCTCCTGATACTTTTCCGTCTTTTTTTTTCCTCCTGATTGGGTCCATCCATCGCTTTATAACTAATAATATATCCGAAACCATTCGCTTTTCTAGCTTGAATACTATGAAAAAGTATCGGGAGAAGAGGAGAAGGAAGGAGCTCAAATTTCGTTTTCTCTGCTATCATAGACGTATAACAAAATTTAGGTGGTAGCTGCTAGGTACTCCTGCTCTCCTAATACTTTTCCGTCTCTTTTTTTTTCTCCTGATTGGGTCCATTTATCGCTTTATAAAAAATAATTGATCCTAATTTATTAGCATTTTCTAGCTCTTAAACTATGAAAAGTATCAGGAGAAGAGGAGTTAGAAGGAGCTCAAATTTCGTTATCTCTGCTATCATAGACGTATAAAAAATGTAGGTGGTAGCTCCTAGGTACTCCTGCTCTCCTGATACTTTTCCGTCTTAGTTTTTCTCCTAATTGGTTCCGTCCATCGCTTTATAAAAAATAATTGATCCTAATTTATTAGCGTTTTCTAGCTCTTCAGCTATGTAAAGTATCAGGAGAAGAGTTGTTAGAAGGAGCTCAAACTCGTTATCTCTGCTATCATAGACGTATAAAAAATGGAGGTGGTAGCTGCTAGGTACTCCTGCTCTCCTGATACTTTTCCGTCTTTTTTTTTTCTCCTGATTGGGTCCATCCATCGCTTTATAACTAATAATATATCCGAAACTATTCGCTTTTCTAGCTCGAATACTATAAAAAAGTATCAGGAGAAGAGGAGAAGGAAGGAGCTCAAATTTGGTTACCTCACCTATCATAGACGTATAAGAAGTGTAGGTGGTAGGTCCTAGGTACTCCTTCTCTCCTGATACTTTTCCGTCTCTTTTTTTCTCCTGCGTGGTTTCGTCCATCGCTTTATAAAAAATAATTGATCCTAATTTATTAGCATTTTCTAGCTCTTTAGCTATGAAAAGTATCAGGAGAAGAGGAGTTAGAAGGAGCTCAAATTCCGTTATCTCTGCTATCATAGACGTATAAAAAATGGAGGTGGTAGCTGCTAGGTACTCCTGCTCTCCTGATACTTTTCCGTCTTTTTTTTTTCCTGATTGGGTCCATCCATCGCTTTACAACTAATAATATATCCGAAACCATTCGCTTTTCTAGCTCGAATACTATGAAAAAGTATCGGGAGAAGAGGAGAAGGAAGGAGCTCAAATTTCGTTATCTCTGCTATCATAGACGTATAACAAAATGTAGGTGGTAGCTGCTAGGTACTCCTGCTCTCCTAATACTTTTCCGTCTCTTTTTTTCTCCTGCGTGGTTCCGTACATCGCTTTATAAAAAATAATTAATCCTAATTTATTAGCATTATCTACCTCTTAAGCTATGTAAAGTATCAGGAGATGAGGAGTTAGAAGGAGCTCAAATTTCGTTATCTCTGCTATCATAGACGTACAAATAATGTAGGTGGTAGCTCCTAGGTACTCCTGCTCTCCTGATACTTTTCCGTCTATTTTTTTTTCTCCTGATTGCTTCCATCCATCGCTTTATAAAAAATAATTGATCCTAATTTATTAGCATTTTCTAGCTTTTAAGCTATGAAAAGTATCAGGAGAAGAGGAATTAGAAGGAGCTCAAATTTCGTTATCTCTGCTATCATAGACGTATAACAAAATGTAGGTGGTAGCTGCTAGGTACTCCTGCTCTCCTGATACTTTTCCGTCTTTTTTTTTTTTCTCCTGATTGGGTCCAACTATCGCTTTATAACTAATAATATATCCGAAAGCATTCCCTTTTCTAGCTCGAATACTATGAAAAAGTATCAGGAGAAGAGGAGAAGGAAGGAGCTCAAATTTCGTTATCTCTGCTATCATAGACGTATAACAAAATGAAGGTGGTAGCTGCTAGGTACTCCTGCTCTCCTAATACTTTTACGTCTTTTTTTTTTCTCCTGATTGGGTCCATCCATCGCTTTATAACTAATAATATATCCGAAACCATTCGCTTTTCTAGCTCGAAAACTATGAAAAAGTATCAGGAGAAGAGGAGTTAGAAGGAGCTCAAATTTCGTTATCTCACCTATCATAGACGTAAAAAAACTGTAGGTGCTAGCTCCTGGGTACTCCTGCTCTCCTGATACTTTTCCGTCTCTTTTTTTCTCCTGATTGGGTCCATTTATCGCTTTATAAAAAATAATTGATCCTAATTTATTAGCATTTTCTAGCTCTTCAGCTATGTAAAGTATCGGGAGAAGAGTAGAAGGAAGGAGCTCAAATTTCGTTATCTCTGCTATCATAGACGTATAACAAAATGTAGGTGGTAGCTGCTAGGTACTCCTGCTCTCCTAATACTTTTCCGTCTTAGTTTTTCTCCTGATTGGGTCCATCCATCGCTTTATAACTAATAATATATCCGAAACCATTCGCTTTTCTAGCTCGAATACTATGAAAAAGTATCAGGAGAAGAGGAGTTAGAAGGAGCTCAAATTTCGTTATCTCTGCTATCATAGACGTATAAAAAATGTAGGTGGTAGCTCCTAGGTACTCCTGCTCTCCTTATACTTTTCCGTCTTAGTTTTTCTCCTAATTGGTTCCATACATCGCTATATAAAAAATAGCGCTATATAAAAGTTTTTGATCCTACTTTATTAACATTTTCTAGCTCTTCAGCTATGTAAAGTATCAGGAGAACAGGAGTTAGAAAAAATGTAGGTGGTAGCTCCTATGTACTCCTGCTCTCATGATACTTTTCCGTCACTTTTTTTTCTCCTGATTGGGTCCATCCATCGATTCATAAAAAATAATTGATCCTAATTTATTAGAATTTTCTAGCTCTTAAGCTATAAAAAGTATCAGGAAAAGAGGAGTTAGAAGGAGCTCTTATTTCGTTCTCTTCTATCATAGTCTTATATAAAATGGAGGTGGTAGCTCCTAGGTACTCCTGCTCTCCTGATACTTTTCCGTCTCTTTTTTCCCCTGATTGGGTCCATCCATCGCCTTATAACTAATAATGTATCCGAAACCATTTGCTTTTCTAGCTCGAATAGTATGAAAAAGTATCAGGAGAAGAGAAGTTAGAAGGAGCTTAAATTTCGTTATCTGACCTATCATAGACGTATAAGAAGTGTAGATGGTAGCTCCTAGGTACACCTGCTCTCCGGATACTTTTCCGTCTCTTTTTTTCTCCTGATTGCTTTCATCCATCGCTTAATAAAAAATAATTAATCCTAATTTATTAGCATTTTCTAGCTCTTAAGCTATGAAAAGTATCAGGAGAAGAGGAGTTAGAAGGAGCTCATACTTCGTTCTCTTCTATCATAGACGTATAAAAAATGGAGGTGGTAGCTCCTAGGTACTCCTCCTCTCCTGATACTTTTCCGTCTCTTGTTTTTTCTCCTGATTGGGTCTATCTATCGCTTTATAAAAAATAATTGATCCTAATTTATTAGCATTTTCTAGCTCTTAAGCTATGAAAATTATCAGGAGAAGAGGAGTTAGAAGGAGCTACCACCTACATTTTTTATACGTCTTTGATAGCAGAGATAACGAAATTTGAGCTCCTTCTATCTCCTCTTCTCCTGATACTTTTCCATGGTCTACGAGCTAGAAAATGCTAGTAAATAAGGATCTGTAATTATTTATAAAGTGATGGATTGACCCTATCAGGAGAAAAAAAAATACGGAAAAGTATCAGGGGAGGAAGAGTAGGTTGGAGCTAACACTATGATAGGTGAGATACCGACATTTGAGCTCCTTCTAACTCCTCTTCTCCATGTTTTTTTTCTCCTGATAGTGTCCACCCATTACTTTATAAATAATTATTGATCCTTATTTATTAGCTTTTTCTAGCTCGTATTCTATAGAAAAGTATCAGGAGAAGACGAGTTAGAAGGAGCTAACACCTACATTTTTTATACGTCTGTCATAGCGACGAAAAAATATCAGGACAGCAGGAGTACCTAGGAGCTACCACGTAAATTTTTTTATATGCCTATGATAGGTGAGATAACGAAATTTGAGCTCCTTCTAACTCCTTTTCTCCTGATACGTTTCCATAGTCTACGAGCTAGAAAAAGCTAATAACTTAGGATCAATTATTAGTTCTAAAGCGATGGATGGACCCCATCAGGAGAAAAAAAAGACGGAAAAGTATCAGGAGAGGAGGAGTACGAAGGAGCTAACACCTGCATTTTTTATACGTCTATGATAGAAGAGATATCAAATTTGAGCTCCTTCTAACTGCTCTTCTCCTGATACTTTTCCATAGTATTCGAGCTAGAAATGCTAATGGTTTGGAATATATCATTAGTTATAAAGCGATGGATGGACCCCATCAGGAGAAAAAAAAAAGACGGAAAACTCTCAGGAGAGGAGGAGTACCTAGGAGCTAACACCTACATTTTTTATACGCCTATTATAGGTAAGTTAACGAAATTTGAGCTCCTTCTAACTCCTCGTCTCCTGATACTTTTCCATAGTCTATGAGCTAGAAGTAGCTAATAAATAAGAATCAATTATTCTTCAACTAACCCTTTTTCTCACAATCTTCTTATCTTCGTGGTAGGCGGAAGGTCAAAAAATAATAAAATCTTTACCACTCAGTCTCACCAACTTTATTTCGTCCCTACATGTTTTACACCTTTTTTGGTGCCTCTTCAGGGGAAAAAATTACAAAAGTAAAACTTACAGCCTCAACCTGAGGATGATAACCTTCCACCAGTACGGCCACGTCTGGAATGATCATGGTCTGAAAGAATTCAATATGGCGAAAAATAATCAGCTGATCGATAATCGATATGTCATACTTTTAAAAATTAATTTCCAGAAGAAACATAGTCCTAACAATTAAAACTATCTTCCCACCTTCCAATTGAAACATAATTTTACTTTTTGTCAAATAAGTTAATAAAAATAGTATTTAAATGTAGTATTTCCGTTTTTTTAGTTACCACTTTCTTTCTATTTTTTATGATATGGATATTTTCCTTTATTCTTCTTTTCAATCTATTTCTTTCTTTACCTAATGTGCTAGTATTTTTAAAATCAAAACTATGTTGATATTTTATAGCATGATAAGCCAACGCTGTTTTATTATCTCCTTTATCAATATTTTGCGCATGCTGTTTAATTCGTTTTCGAACTAGAGACCGAAAATAACGGTGGTTCAAATTTGCATATATATATGTATATATATATATATATAATATATATATATAATATATATATATATGTGTGTGTATATATATGTGTGTGTGTGTGTGTGTGTGTGTGTGTTCCCGGCCCCCTAATGGTCCGATTTTGATGAAATTTGGTACAAAGATCTGTCGTCCAATTTGAAAGGTCGTGTTCGTTAACCAGCAGTATCCGCCCACTGGAAGATGGCGTTAGGGGCAAAATTCGTGCAAAAAAAATCGTAACTGTTACGTTTTTTAGTTCATATGCTTGAAAGTAATCGTTTTATAGGCTTCTTGGGCTAGTAAAACGAATGAAACCATTTTTATGGCGATAACTTTAACCGTTTTTGAGAAAATCGGAAAAATAGTTGTTAAATCAAGTTTTTGGTTTCATTATTTAGAATCATGGAATTCGGTTAAAATATTTTCTGCATGTTTAAAATTCATACATACAAAGCTGTATAAATTTTGGTTACGTTTGGAGTTAAGGAAGAATTAGAATAAAATATTTTATTGAGACATGAAAAGTTTTGCGAACTTCGCACATTTTCCTTAATATCTTGAAAACTGTTGGGAAATCGTGGTAAGTGGATAGAAACTATTCAAAAGCTTACTAAATTCTCTATAATTAATATTTTGAGAAGATTTTCGATTAGTCGATGCCAATCGGAGAAGACGGTGTTTAAAACTTTGAATGTGTTGGTTTTCTTCTTTTGAACGGGTTTTCGTAGTTGTTTAGCTCACTTTTTAATTGTTTGTTTTAAATTGTATTTATTGTTGAAACATTTATAAATTATAAACGTTCTGATAGTTTTGAATACATTGAACAATAATAAGAATTTCATGTCTGTAGCAGTGGAGCCTGGCCAAGCCAGCTTTAGGGTGTTCCAGGTAAAAGGGTACGCTGGCCCTTTGTCACCGGTCATAAATCATTTCAAGGAAGATCAGACTAAAATAATGAGTGTTTCTATTTCATTCTTTCCAAATGACACTAGTAATAAGAACGGAACCGCGCTAAGATGATGCAGCTCCTGCGAGTCGGACTTTTTATTTTTTGTTGGTGATTAAATGTGTCAGTTTTCGCCATGATGACCAAATCTTGTAACATATACTTTCAATAATTGAAGGAATATTTATTAATCATTTTAACATTCTATCTTATATTTCAAGAGATCCGTCAATTTGAAAACTAATAAAATGTCGGCCTTAGTTAAACGAATATTTGAACTCCATGACACTAAAACCCTTAAAGGAATGACTCCTTAAGAAATACGGACCTTGTTATTTTAGAATTTTCTGAAGACAAATTATTCTTTGCTTTGGCCCAAGGTAAAGAATGACGGGGGAGTATTTGGCTGATTGCTATTGTAGCGGAGTGGTCATTCATCAACTTCTGCGGTTTCGCCAGAAGAGGAAAAGGCTTGTAGTTAAAGTGATGGCCGTAAGGAGCGTTGCTTCTTGGCGGGTGTTCGTTGGCCTCGATTTAATTCTGGCGGTTTTTCTGTGGTTTTTCTTATTTGGGCATTTAGTATTTTTCTTTTTAAGAAGACCGAGATAATCCATTCCTCCGCCAATCTTAGGGTCTTAGGGCGATCAGTAATATGCTCCGGTCTCATAATTTTCTCCTTTGCAGGTACTCATTAATAAATTAATTAAGGGCCGGGTGGGCTTAGAGACAGCTACGGACCCCGAATTCAACTCTCGAACGACGACTGTAGAGATATGCGACGATTTGGTGCGCGCCAGAGTTTTGAACTCAGGTCCTCCAGAAAATTAGTTGAGTGCACTTCCAGTGAACAAACCTCACCCCCATCTATACTTGGCATACTTGGCATGTATATAGTATTACATGCAAATGACTAATTTTATAACAGCTGGATATAACTAATATAAAAACTTTTGCCGTGAAGACAGGAAGGGGATAAAACAAGCAATGCTTAATCTTAAGAGACTGTCAAAGCAAACCTTCCTACGAAGAATAACCTTCAACAGGTAGAATATCTGCAACCGAAGAATAAACCTTGGTTCAAGCTCCTAGATCTGGGATTCCTCAACGTGACAGAAGCAAGAGGAAAAAGCTACAGAAACTACGTTACAATTGGTTTCATGTTTGATTTATATGCAGCAGCCAAAAGCCAACACACACAAGAAGAAAACATAAAAAACAAAAACAAAAAAAAAAGAATAAATAAATAATAAACTAAAACGCAATAGCAAAAAAAATAAATAGTATGATAGGTTAACGACCCTTTATTTTAGCGTTCTCCATAGAGAAAAAAACAAAAATACTTTGTCTTTAATGTCTTTCATTCTCGCGGGAGTTTTAGTGCGGTCAAGGGAATTTCCAAAATGACAAATATAACAACCGGACATATTCTTTAGTTGTGCTTGTGGCGACAATGTGAATATAAATTAGTATTTTACTAGTTTCTTTAATAATTAATATTTTGTTTTCGATTGTATTCCTTTGTGTCTTTTATTGATTGCAGGTGAAGGCTAGAAAAAAAACAAACAAAAAAAAACAGGCTGGGCTGAATGACTAATGTTGAAGCATTAAATTAATAAAAAAGTTTGGTATTTATTATAGAAATTTGCTTATGAACGTGCACAGATTGCAAATACGAAAAGTTAGCTGTTTTAACATGAATATATGTATATCCTAGACTTTCCTACGTTAAGTCCGATTTATCTAACTACGTTCGAAAGATGGTTCACCACCACTAAGTAAACCTCAGACTACGTCTCTGTTCTGAAGGCTTAGAGCAACAAGAACTACAAAGCACATAAGCCCCTTTAGAAATTGGACCGCTCTGAATTCAAGCATTGTCACTTGTAAACAGATCTTACACGACTCCCTGTTGACCTTGACACGAAGAGCGGGTCGTGTAAGTAGGCTCAGCTATGAGGGCTGAATTTGTAATAGGGTGAGAGGTCTGTTTCGGCAGCTGTTGCAACATCTTCTGGACGTGGAGATGGATGCCTTCTTGTTTCGGGGTGTGGTCAGGTCCTTGTAGAGCTCTCTCTGACTCAGGACATTCCCTGAAATAGCGTTATATTAACCTACTAGGAACTCCGAACCAAACCAAAATTCAAATATCTTAGTTTGTATGAATATCAAACAGCTAGAATAGTTTGCAAATGAATCCATCATTTCTAAGTACCTACCCCAACTGAAAAATAGTTAGGCAAACTAGCTTTATTCACTTTTCTCAAAAACGGTTACAGATATCTTCAAAATAATTTCATTCGTTTTCCTTCGTAAAAGAAACTCCAATTACTGCACCCACAAGCCTATAAACTAGAAAACGTAAGCGTTATGATTTTTTTCGCTTGAATTTTGCCAGAAAAACCATGTTCCGGCAGGCAGGTTCTGCTAGCTAACACACTTGACCTTCGAAATCAAACAAAGAATTTTTTTAAGTAAAGACCACCGTTATTTTCGTGATCTATGTGTTTCAAACGCGAAGTTTTCTAGTCGGCACTTCCGGATTGTGTCATGAGGTCAACCTCATAAGTGGGTTTCATCCGTTTATTCCTTCTTCTAAATTTATCAGGTCATCGCGTGCCTCTTAAGGAGCTTATAACTAAAACTATTCGTGGTCACATCATTAAAAACTCTACAGCCCATTGGGCAAACTTTTCCTCCAATTCTGTTTGTTACCTCTTTCTGGAACGGGCACCTTTTCCTAGCGGGTACTGTTTAGGTAATATTGGTAATTTACTATGTACTTCTTTATTAAAAAAAATACTATCACTGCTGAATTGACAAGTCAAACATAGCCGTATGAATACGTGGTTAAATTAAAAGCCAACAAATCCAGCGGGTCCCCCCGTGGTCTAGTGGCTAACGCCTTTGATTCTCATGCGGAAGATGGGGTTTCGAGTAACTCCATTAGCAGATATTTTGCCCAACAAAAAAAAATAATAAAAAAAAAACCGGCGAAGTAACCAAGGGGCGTCCTAATTCCAGACAACCTTCACCCCTAGACCGATTGGCCTATCCTCTGACAAAACGTTCCCTTTACAATCCTGGTGCTATATTGTATATACATGACCCGTGAATAACTCGTTATTCTCCGCCATACTTTATTCAATGACCGCGACCAGTATTAATAAAATTATTCAGTTTGTTCCGGCTCATGAAAACACAATTTTATGGTCTTGATGGGCGTTTCGTTAGAGCAATTTATTTGAAAGGTCACTCAAAACTGTATAGACGGTTTTGTTGAATCATATGCGCTATTTCGTTGCTACTTTATTTATATAGACAAATTTGAACCACCGTTATTTTCGTGAGCTCTGTGTTCTGAAACGTAAAATGTTCTAGTCGACACTTCCGAATTGGGGCATCTGATCGACGTCAGATGCGGGTTTCCTCTCTCTCTCTCTCTCTCTCTCTATATATATATATATATATATATATATATATATATATATATTATTTTTATTTATTGGATACAATGCACTTATATTATTGATACATGCTGTCTTAAATACATTGTCAACTTGGACAATGTATTGGAAACATCACAAGCCTAGTTCCTGTAAGACCTAAGTCGGTAATTTATACAAATCAATTTTAAGAGTACCTCAAGAATGAAAATAACTTAAAAGAAGAGAGAAAATAAATACAAATAAAAAACAAAAACAAATAAATAAACATTACAAGTCACCATATTCTAAATACCTACTTAAATTGATTAATAATAAATAAGTAAATAAAAAATAACAGATGAAATAATTAAAAGAAAAACTAACAATACAAAAATAAATAAATATAATAATAGGAAAATAATACTAAATTCTAAACCGATGCACTTCACCCACTAGACCAGATCTACTAAATCCAACAGAGGTATTGACACATATATATATATATATATATATATATATATATATATATATATATATATATATATATACACATGCTTAATAATAATGAGCGATTGTACTTTCCACGTCCAATTTTTAATATTAAGCGATCCAAAAGTACCACGATTAACTGTTTAACATTGTCCTTGCTTGTCATCTTGCTAAATGGATATTTTAAACTACAAAAGTTTTTCAATAAATTATTATTACAATAAATAATTGTCTCGTATTAACGAGCCGGGTGGTGCTTGCAAAACGCCTATTATATCTCAGCTGAATGTTGCTTTTATGATGTTGGTCTAATTTAGTTTCGACAGAATATTGCAGTGTCCCTGACTTTTCATAGGCCGTTTGTAAAGCCAGTACTTGCCATTCTATGGCCGTACATTAATGCAAGCTCCGGTTCTGTCTGTGGGAATGTCCAGAAGGCGGGAGTGTTACTTTATGAATACCAATGTGCAGGTACATATTGTGTGATGCTTTAGTCCGTCATCTGTCCCCTAATAGGAGGAAACTCGCTTTTGAGGTCTACATTGTGACGCAATTCGAAGGTGACGATATGAAATATTGTGAAACATTTCAATTTGAAAAAAATATTGTGGTACACTCAATGAGAAACATTTTCAGCAGTAGCCTTTCGTTATAGTGCTTTACAGATTTATCCAGGCAAAATGAACGATTTCTGGTTTCATCGACAACATGGGCGTATATAAGGGGGGGCTGAGGGGGCTGCAGCCCCCCACCCCGAAATTTTGATTTGATCGGTAAAAATTTCATAAAATCCTTAAAAATAAATTAAATAAGATCATTTAGTTCATAAAACATATTCTATTTTGGGTGTAATAGCGTTTAAGTTGGCTAAAACTCTTCCAAGATCTAAATCGTTAGTATTCCATATACGTACCGGAAATGGACTCAGACCCCTCCCCCAAAATTTTCCCAGCCCCCTCCGAAATTATTTACTATATACGCCCATGATCGAAATGAATACATTTCCCTGAACACTACAGTAGTACAAATCAATTCAAGAAAAAAAAGAGGTGTTAATATTTTAGTTGAAGGTGAGGGTGGGAGAAGTATCAATGGATTCTTGAAATAAATAGCTCGAGTTACCCCCCAAAATTGTTTAAAACATAAACTTATATTTGCGATATTTCGAACCAGTATAGGGTCATCACCAGGCATTTTCAATGAAAATGTCATTGTCAGGCACCTACGTTGAAGTCGTCATTACCAGGCATCTGCAAGTAAATGTCACCACTATATTTCTAAACCCCTTTTAAAAGGTACTTACCCGGATTTAACGTGTAGCAGCTTTTATATAATATTAAAAAATATCAAATGATTAAAAAACATATGCTCACAGTTTTCATATAAAGCTTTGTAGCTAAAAAAAAAGGCAAAAGGTTTTTAAGACAATTCTGAGACAATGTTCAGTGCTTGTGTGTATCAGTCAAACTTTATCCAGTGACAGGGAGTCGAGACAAGTGCTTCACAGAAGAGCTGTATCGGTGAGTCTCTCATCTTAAATATTTTTTTTTCAAGAGCAACCGCATACTTCAAGCAGCATCCCCTTTTTATTGGATTCAAGTTTCTAAGGACATTTTATTAATTTCAATTTATATAATAAAAATTTATTATATTTTGTTTAAAATTTGTTTGGGAACTTTGATAACACAAACTGTAAATCCCAACAATTGGTGACCCCAAAAAGAACAATGCCAGACGAGAAGAATGTAATTCCATCACCAGGTGATCACACTACTCTTACTGTTGAATCAGAAGTCTCAGCGTTTAGCGGCGCCCATAATCGGCTCCCGCCATTCCATAAAACTAACCCTAAATTATGGTTTGCACACGTAGAAGCTGTTTTTTTTACGTCGAAGGTTACCTCACAGACTATGAAGTATCAGTCTGTGATGGCAAACTTAGGCATAGATGTTATCGAACAGGTTGCTGATCTGATTGATAATCCTTCAATCGAGGATCCCTACGATCGTCTTAAGGCACGCCTCATACAAATATATGGAGAATCCGAGACTCGCCGCATTCAAAGATTGCTCCAGGACACACAGCTTGGGAATCAACGGCCGTCGCAACTTTTGCGAACAATGCTTCAACAGGCTGGTCAAACACTTAACAAAGAAGTTGTTCGGACCTTATGGCTTCGCAATCTTCCCAATAGGATGCAGGCTATTCTTGCAGCAACTGGTCAAGAAGATCTCGACAAACTTGCCGCCACCGCTGACCAGATTGCAGAAATCGACTGTCCAGTGGAAGTTTATGCCACTCAGAGACAGATACCATCTGACCACAACTTAATCCGGTCATCCTCACAGCAGGGACACAATCCATCACAAAGCCAGTTCAACGAACTTCTGGCTGACTTTCGTCAACTTCGTACAGAAGTAGCCGAGCTTCGCCGAGAATCTCGTGCCAGGAGCAGGGATAGAAATTTCCAACCCCAGTCTCGACGATCTAGCAGCCGAAACAAATCTGCAGAAGCCATTTGCTTCTATCATAGGCGTTTTAAGGACAAGGCTCTGAAGTGCACCAAACCTTGCAACTGGAAGCAACCTTTAAACTAATCCCGGAGGCGTATAATGCGGCTGCCGCCTCTGTTGCACCACAACGCCGCCTTTTTATATCAGACAGGACAACCGGCCAACAGTTCCTGGTGGACACGGGTGCTTCTGTTTCAATTATCCCTCGAAATCCTCGAATACACAAAAATAGGTCCGATTTCAACTTAGTAGCAGCAAATAATACAATTATCCCAACGTATGGAGAGAAGTTGTTGCAGCTGGATATTGGAATTCGTCGACCCCTGAAATGGACATTTGTCATCGCAGAAATCGGGAAGCCAATCCTTGGCGCGGACTTCTTGTACCATCACGGACTGAGTGTCGATCTCCGTCAGAAGAAGCTCACTGATCAACACACCGGGTTAGGAGCGATTGGTATTGTGTCGATGGTTTCGACACCTACTATATCTACTATCCCTGGAAACTGCAAGTATTCACATCTGCTGAGAGACTTCCCTAATCTGACCAGACCTACACCCATCAGAGGCCCACCACCTACCGTCGTCCAACACCACATACTTACCAGTGGTAATCCTGTCACAAGCAAGGCAAGACGGCTGGCACCCGATAAATACATAGCAGTAAAGCAGCATTTTCAGGAGCTCATGAATGAGGGGATATGCAGACCATCTAAGAGCCCATGGTCAAGCCCGCTACACGTGGTTATAAAAAAAGATGGTAGCTTACGCCCTTGTGGTGACTATCGTCGTTTGAACGCACAAACCATCCCCGACCGATATCCTGTTCCTAACCTCATGAACTTTACTACACAGTTACATGGAAAAAAAATCTTTTCAACTCTCGATATAGTTCACGCTTTCTACCACATCCCTATCGCGGAAGAGGACATTGAGAAAACCGCTATTGCTACTCCCTTTGGACTAATCGAATACCTTCGTATGTGCTTCGGACTTCGAAACGCAGCCCAAACCTTTCAACGGTTTTCGGATAACATCATGCGTGACTTGGACTTTGTGTTTCCCTACATGGACGATTATCTTATCGCCTCAGAAGATGAACAGCAACATGAAGCACACCTTCGCGAAGTATTCAAGAGGCTGGAGGCAAACGGACTCTCCTTGAACATTTCGAAGTGCAATTTAGGTGAATCTCAGGTTGACTTCCTCGGCTTTAAAGTCAACTCGGAGGGAATAAGCCCTTTGCCATCCAAAGTAAAAACCATTGCTGATTTTCCTCGCCCCGCCACTATATGTCAACTCAGAAGATTTCTTGGAATGATAAACTTCTATCGACGTTGCATTCCCCGTGCTGCAGAGATTCAAAGCCCTCTTAATGACTTACTGCACGACGTCAAAAAGAAGGATAACAGACCAGTGGAATGGACTGAGAAAGCCACCAAAGCCTTTGAAGAATGCAAGGAGAGCCTCGCTGCTGCTGCACAACTTGCGCACCAATCGACATTTGAAGAGTTGTCATTGGCCTGTGATGCAAGCGATATAGGCATAGGTGCGGTGTTACAGCAACTGAAAAATGGTGTCTGGAGACCCTTAGGATTTTTTTCCAGGAAACTAAATTCAGCACAAAAGAATTACTCCACCTATGATAGAGAGCTGCTCGCTATCCACGAGGGCGTAAAGCACTTCAGATCACTCCTGGAAGGCCTTCATTTCTCTATAGTGACTGACCATAAACCCCTCATCCACGTTTTCCAGCAGAAGGCAGACAATGCCTCACCCCGAAGAATCAGGCAACTCAATTTCATAAGTCAGTTCACAAACTTCTTTCTTCGCGCTACTTCTGGCCGAGTATGAAGTCAGACGTAGGCGAATGGGCCAAAACCTGCATCCCCTGCCAGCGCAGTAAAATCCAGCGCCATACTGTCAGTCCCTTAGGAACCTTTCAACCGGCACCAAGATTCCAGCACATTCATTTGGATTTAATAGGCCCTTTGCCACCCTCTAACGGCAAACGTTATTGCTTAACAATGGTGGATCGAGCAACTAGGTGGCCGGAAGCTATCCCTCTGGAAGATATTACGGCAAGCACGGTTTCAGAGGCGTTTTACACCCACTGGATTGCTCGCTTCGGAGTACCTGCAAGGATCTCCACCGACCAGGGCCGTCAATTTGAGGCAGAGATATTCCAGAGGCTAACAGCGCTCCTAGGTATCGATAAAAAGCGAACAACTGCTTACCACCCGCAAAGTAACGGTTGTGTGGAGAGGTGGCACAGGAGTTTGAAGGCTGCAATAATGGCTCAATTGGAGACAGACAGATGGGTTGCACTCCTACCCTCAGTACTCCTAGGGCTTAGATCGGTATTCAGGGAGGATATGGGTGCAAGTGTTGCCGAGGGACTGTATGGACAGCCCTTAAGGTTACCAGGGGAATTCCTTGCAGACACCCCTGTGCAACAAGAACCCATCATAGCCCTACAACTTCTAAAGCAGGATCTCGCACAGCTCAAGCCAGCCCTAGCACGTTCGAGTTATCAAAAGACGTTTCAACACAAGGACTTACACACGAGCTCCCACGTATTCTTGAGGGAGGACGCAGTTCGCCGACCACTTGTCCCACCCTACTCTGGTCCTCATAAAGTATTAAGTCGTACGGCCAAACACTTTACCCTAGCCATAGGACAAAAATCAGTAGTCGTCTCTATTGATAGATTGAAGCCTGCTTATCTTCTTACGACCGACATAGAGAGGAACGCCGCTTCACCAACCAACCTCCAGCCGCAAACCACATCTCCTTCATCGAAGCAAGTAGACCCCACGACGCAGATACCAGAACCAGGCCTACCTTCCACTATTGAACCACAGCCTGCAACCAGCAACCTGCAACCCGAGCAGCCCTCAGAGTATAGAACAAGAGCTGGAAGGCTAGTTAAACGCAAGGTCTTCTTCGCTGACTCCGTCATCAGGGGGGGGAGCAATGTAGCAGCTTTTATATAATATTAAAAAATATCAAATGATTAAAAAACATATGCTCACAGTTTTCATATAAAGCTTTGTAGCTAAAAAAAAAGGCAAAAAGTTTTTAAGACAATTCTGAGACAATGTTCAGTGCTTGTGTGTATCAGTCAAACTTTATCCAGTGACAGGGAGTCGAGACAAGTGCTTCACAGAAGAGCTGTATCGGTGAGTCTCTCATCTTAAATATTTTTTTTTCAAGAGCAACCGCATACTTCAAGCAGCATCCCCTTTTTATTGGATTCAAGTTTCTAAGGACATTTTATTAATTTCAATTTATATAATAAAAATTTATTATATTTTGTTTAAAATTTGTTTGGGAACTTTGATAACACAAACTGTAAATCCCAACAATCGTTTAATCTCATTTTTGGGCCTTAATATAAAATTATAAAAATTCAAGTAGACCTGAACACAACTAAATGTAAGGTAAGCAATACATTGTATTATTATTTACCTCATATATTGTATTTGGATTGGTATTAGTGACATATAGAAGTTTCCTCTTTATTCTTGGTTTTATTTTATATGCCAGATGATGAATCTAAGCAGGTTCGAAACGTTGCAAATATAAATTAATAGTTAAAACAATTATGGGGAGCAACTCCTGCAATTTACTTTGAGAGATGATATTTTATTTGTAATCACCCTCACCACAATGTTTGTTTGTGTTTTATGTTCTACAAAACTTGTTCTATATGGGTGATATTTGTGTCAAAAATAATTTGCGTAAGCTAATAGATTAGTCGCTTTTACCCGGAAGAAGATGCGACTATTGTGTAGCACTGATATACACGATGTCAGACTCTAAAAAAGAATTTTACTGCCTAAAATCTGTTTTTTCATTATAGCCCAGAGCGCATCTGTAAAAACGTCAGCTTAGTTGAATGTTGAGAGGACTCGAATATCTTGTAAAACAATGAAATAAATATAAATGAGGTCTGCGTAAATCGAAAAAGTCTCTGAACATTTTCTTTTTTAAAAAATGTAAAAAAATGAAATCACGTTTTTCAGTACTCCTTTCCCACGTAAAAATACTTAGTTTTTTAACCTGATCCAAATCCCGAAGGGGTAGGTTGGAGTGGGTGGTGGGATTTACCGCAGCCACCCTGAAAACCCCTCCCATTCTTCCAGTGGTGGGATAGCATTGATCTTTTGAACCAGGAGTCCAGCACCAATGGAGAGCTTCTATCTAGACTTGGTATTATCCAGTGGCGGCTAAAGGGGGGGTTTAGGCCCCCCCCCCACCACCACCACCACGATGAAAATTCGCAATATTTTTCGATTAAGCTAGAAAAATATAAATTGTTTAGGCAAATGAATAGTAATGAGTTCTAATTAATGTATGTTCTTAGTTTATCAAATAATTCCTTAATGGGGTCTCCTCGTGGTCCAGTGGCTCTCCTAGATTCTCATGCAGGGGATGGTGGGTTCGAGTCCCACCGGCGGCAGGAATTTTCTTATCTCACGGCTCGTTGAGAAAATTTCTCGCTGCACCTGGGATGTCGGCACTAATGGAGCAGAAGTCGATGTGCCGTAGAAAAGAAAAGAGAAAAAAAAAACAGGCATGGCGCAAGCCCTTGCTAAACTGGGTAATTGGCAGTGCGGCCTTTTATATGTTATTGTAAAAGTGAGCAGTTCTTCCATTGTCTGTTCGTCATCTCCTAAAACGTCCTGTAATCTTTTCGTGCTCTCTTCGGCGGTACATATGATAAATCCAAATTTTTTAATAACTTTTACTTATTATTTGTTGTAACCTGAATAATAAGAATAATGATAATTTTGCAAATGACACGATTCATATTCAAATAAAATTTATAAAGCATTCTACAAAATCAAAATGCATCTTCTCCATTTCATACAGTTCCAAAATGCCCCTTATCCAGCATACAGTTCCAAAGTGCCCCTTGTCCTGCATATAGTTCCAAAGTGCCCCTTGTCCAGCATACAGTTCCAAAGTGTCCCTTGTCCAGCATATCCAAAAGGACCAATGTCCAAACTATTATTTACTTTTTTCCTAACAAATATTTTAGTAAAAGTGTAAAACTTTCAGAAACCCAGTCGAGTATGTGATAAAACCAAAACTCCCTCAACAAAATTTAAAAATTACATCCTAAAAGAGTTTTGTTCGTTTCCTCAACAAATAACTTTCTTGGACGGGGCTCCTTGTGTAAAAGGTTGACTCATATGTACTTCCAAATGATCTGCAAATGTATTGAAAGTCCTCTGTTCATGAGATAACCCTGGTTCAGTCGCCAAACAGAATCTTTAGCTGATCCACTTGCTATATCACGGCATACATTTTGTCCTTGAGAATTAGACAAGTCGAGACTACTGCTTCGAAGGTCTCCGATATGACTAATGGAAATGCACAACCCGGAAAAATAAAATTGTTCCAAATTTTCCAGATATCCATTTCAATCAGCGTGATTGAACAATCCTTGGAGTCACTTAAATAAAGCAATTGTTGAGTTGATTTCACGGTTGAGTGATTTCTGACTGGTGTAGTCTGAGATTATGATTACTGTTGGATTGCCACTTCAAGGCTGAACTATTTCTACTGCTCCAAATCGATACTAATTCAGAGAGTGGAAAAATAGAACAAGATATCCTAGAATATTATGAAAATAAGACAAAAAATTCCAGTAAGCTTCCGCAATGTCCATTTATTGTTTTGGGGTTTCCTACGTGGATATTAGGAAAGAATAGTTTATAAGAACTACATTTATCGTATATAAGATATCAATATTTCATGGTGACCCAACATTGTTTGAACAAATATATGTATGCTAGGCGAAATATATGATTATATGAATATAACAATAAACTTATACATAAAGAAATAAATCTTTAAAAGCGGCATATATTTGATTAAAGACATTCCTGATTCTAATCAACATATTGATTCAAACTTTATATACTTATATAAAACAATAAATTTAAAGATTTCGAAGTAATACGAAAATAGATGAATCTAAAACTAAAATTATGCGAGAACATCAAAATAATGGATCCTTCATGGCTAACAAACCAAATGAAAATTTATGAAAATGAAGACAGCACACATACATGTATTTCGACTCGCTGAATCCCAATCCGGAGTCCGTTTTACTCCAGCAGGTCAGGTTTAAGAGCATTTGGAGGTCAAATTTCGTATGAAGTCGTTTGAGAAGAAATAACAAGAGCTTTCATGGTTTTGAGGATCGCTGAATTGGAATCCGAGGTCTGTCCCCCCCCCGCTCCATCGGTTCAAGACAAATATGACTGCAGATTAATTTTTTGCAAAATAAACATGTTTGTCCTTGAAATGACCTTGATTTTGCGCCAATGGGGTGAAACAGACCTCGGATTCGAATTCAGCGACTCTCAAAACGATGGACGTGCTAGTTATTTCTTCTCAAACGACTTCATACGAAATTTGACCTTCAAATGCACTTAAACCTGACCTGCTGGAGTGAAACTTACTCCGGATTTGGATTCAGCGAGTCGAAATACGAGTACACAAGAATATATCTATGGTGTATTTGGAAAATACCACATTTTTTGTTTTGTTTGATGTTATTTTTTGTTTTGTGTGCCTGTGTAATCAGAGCAGATAAATTAGATATAGAAAAATATTTCTTTTACTTATTTTATTTTTTATGATGCAAATTTTGTAGAATAAAACATTATATATAATATTATGATAAATCAATTTTTACAAACTATATCACCAAGCTGTGTTATTGTATCTCGGTTACCTCTCTCAGTTGATTTTAACCCTTCGATCAGGGTGCAGTTCCGCAGCCCTGCCCAATCGCCTTCACCTTTAACTCTCTCATGGGGTTAATCATCGACATAGAAAGTTGCTCCAAATATCCAAGGGCATTGTTGCATTCTTAGTAAAATATTTAGATTCATATTGGCACGACATTACTGCTGGAAATTCTCTCAAATATGTAATAATAATAGTTATTATGAAATATGTGTATATTAACTTCTTATCCCTGAGGTATTGCCGACGAGAAATTTCTAAAAGTTTCTTGGGTTTCGATCAAGAAAAATAACCAGAGTTTCGGAAATAGCTATACTTTGGACGTTTCGGAGGGTCTTTGGCAGCCTTCTTCAGCAATAAGTGGTACCATGAGGTAAATGTTTTTCTCAGCACGAACAACAATGCCCGCCTATCACCTCGGATAAAGTACATTTTTGGTTTTCTTAGTCTAACAATGACAAATGTACTTCGTAATTACCCATATTTATGTAGTCTAAAATATTTAAGTTTTGTTTACATTTAGAAAAGGGAAAGTGTACAGAAAAAAAATAATGTATAAGTGTAGATGAAAACTTTAGGACTCTAATTTGCCTAAATATCTGGATAACGATGTGACAAATGGAAGCCGACCATTTCGAAGCCCAATAAAGTTACTGAAAAATAAGTTGACGCATAAATTTTAATAGAACCACCTATATCCGTTGAAAGTCAGAGAAAGTGGTGCTAGAAGTTTTTGGAAATGTTGATGTCATTCCTTTAAAGTTGTTCATCACATTTCCCACTGTGATTTAAATGACATTAGCTGTGAAAAGAGTTTTTAATATTTTTATGAGAATAATTTAGGTTTTTTTTGCATGCTGCCCATTTTAGACCTGAACATTTCACTTTTTTTAGGGGTTATCAAGCCTGCACATAATACATTTCGTTAACTATAAAATGAGTTTTTACAGATAAACATTATATATTAAAGCGGTCAGATGACGAGTCTCGGGTTTTGTTTTTTCAAAATTCAGCATTTCTGGATAATTATTGACGTCCAAAAAAAGAAAACTAAATTTTATAATAACTGCGCTTCGGTTCAAATATGGCCAACAATTACTGCCACCAGAGAGGAGAAGAACCAGAAGCTAAGAGGTTCCAAAAAGAAAACAACCATCTTCGCTCTCTATGCAAATCAGACTTCTGATGTCCTTCACCTCTTCCAGGCCATCCAAAACTCAAGAAGAATATTCTGCAATCGTCTATGGGTGATAAGAACATAGATTGTGGTTTGAGAAAAAGTTATTTCTATATAGCATGTCCCACCGTGTTACAGATATAACATTATCTTCTGAATTTTATCATTCTGCCAAATCAGCAAGATTGTTATTCGCACTTCTCGGAGAAATATAGCTTTACAAGGTTCCACCCATGAATGAATTTTTGAAACATTTCTGCAAATCTTAATACTTACTACAAGATACTAGAAATGATTCGCTTTAAACTTCATATACAGAGTGGCCCAGATAAGCGGGCAACAAGAGAAATAACTCCTAAGCGATTGGAGATATCAACATTTGTTAAAGGAGCAAATTTGTAGTTCTTCTATAAAATGGTGTCCTATGAAATAAGAAAATATCCCTCCTAAGGGCTCAAATAGACCTTTGAAGGATGGATTCCCTCTTTACCAATATATCGCATTACATTCTTTAAAAAGTACTAAAAACCAAAGATGAACTGTGCAAACGGATTTCTGATTCATCAATTAGTTATCCGTAACCAAACATTTCGATTTTCATGTATTTCTAATCCGAATTTCCAAAGAAATGGCACTTAAATTTATTTAGTTGATATATTTCTTGGGGGAGGGCTAATTCAGCTTGGGAGAGTTGGCTCAGCATTCAATAACACTATTCCTTTTAGTTTAAATTAAAAAAGGGAAATAAATAAAAATTGTAAGATAACTTCGGTCCTTTGAAAAATCTTCATATCCCTAACCGTTTAGGAGTTATTTCTCTTATGGCCAGCTTATCTGAACCACCCTGTATTTATATGTATAAATAAGAACTTAAATTTCTCATTAATTTATTTTTATTTCGTGCTCTATATGTTTCGCGTCAATAGACGCCTCTTCAGAAGCAATCCAAGTTAGAAAATTTCATATCAGTATCTAACTAAGGTAAACCATCCGCAGGTAGAGCCACGTCTAAACTAAATATCTGGTGTGGACGTTGAGAAAACAGCTGTTTAAAATCGATAGTGTCGTAGTTTAAAAATCGATTTCCAGATAAAGCTTTAGTTATTAAAAAATATTAAAATGAAACAAAATAAAATGCAACTGATATCGTTATTTATAACTATAGTTTATTGTATAGAAAAATGTATTGTTTAAATATTTTATTTCCGTTTTTTATTTACTGTTGTTTTCATATTTTTGATAATATGTATATCTTTTTTTTCATGAGTTTTTTTTTCTTTATCTAGTATTTTAACATTTTCAAAGTCAAAATTACGATTATGTTTGATTGCATGGTATACTAAAGCAGTCTTGTCAGCCTCTTTTATAGTTTTAACAAGTTGTTTTACTCTTTTTTTTTTTTTTTAATTTTTCCTACATATACTTTTTCACACATGACACAGCTAATATGATATGTATTATATTTAATTTCCTGTCCCATTAATTTACCTTTTATTCTACTATAACTATTTTTAATTTTATTTTGATACGTAAATGATACTTTATCAAAATCTATACAGATATTTTTAATGTTATCAGCAATATTTGGGTTACGTTGGAATACGTTGTAGTTAGGAAGTTAGAACGATTCTAATTTCATATTCTTCTCCCATTGTTGACCAAATTTGTGGGTGCTCGTCCGTTTTTCAGATTATTAAATTCCTACGTCTGTGTTGTTAGATATTTCTTGTCACTAAAAAAATCGTCGTTTGTTTTGAATCATTTTATTTCTTTTAGTTGTCAAATCTTCCACTCTTTGAGTTCCGTTAATTTCCCTTTTTGAAAAGTTAAGAGTAAAAAGTTAAGATGACGCAGTTAGTTAGTTGCTGCTAGTCAGACTTTTTTTTTAATTCTTGACGTTTAAATTCCTATTTTTCGGCGTTCACAAAATAACGCCAGCATTCACTTTCTCCGGTTCTAAATTCTCTTTCACGTTGTTCTCACAACGTACTAAGTCATGCCTATTAATCCTAACAAGATGAGAATTGGAGTCAAACTGTAAACAAAGTCAAGAATCTCTCCGAAACAATTCTGGAAGCCAATTCATGGAGTATGGAGATAATGAGGAACATTCATTGAGTTCCTTCCCATGGTTGTAAAGGAACTCTCTCTACTAGGAAACTCAGAGGAAGTACGGGTTCTTCCTTCCGGGAACGGTAGGACTTCCAGAATATACCTATGAAGGGAGAGCTTTGGAAACCTCTGGGAATATTGGGTAATTAGGTTTTTGTTCAAGATTAATTTATAGCCTGTTCAGATAGACGGAAAAATTCAATCCCGCATGCGCGAAATTTTGAGGGAAATATTCCCGACTGTTCCACCATTTGCGAACTCCCATTCCCATTGGAACAACAAGATACTTGAAACGTTGTGAAAACTGATTATGTCTCGTTTAAGACTAGGGAAGGCTTGATAGGTCAGGCAAGGGAGATAGTGTTTAATATTTATCAATACATAGCCAAAGCTAAGACTAAAAACGTTTTAAACCTCCCAGTGATAAGGTTATATCAGAGGAAATTTTCACAGCCAATTTCCTTTTCTATATGAGATGAACCCATCTATAAGAATTATCTATATGAAATGAACCCATTACCTCCATTATTATACTGTTTACCCAAAACCCATAAACCAGGAATGCCCATGAGACCTATTGTTGCCTTTAATTCTTCGCCGACTGAGAAATTAGCCAAAAAATTAGTACATGTTTTCAACAGTTTATCCGTTTTTAGTCCTTCATATTCAATAAAAAATACCTCAGAATTAATATAAAAAATCAATAGTTCAAATATTACATATCCAGAAAATAGGCTTTTGGCATCGTTTGATGTTAAAGATATGTTTTCAAATATACCACCCAATGAAGTAATTCGCATTTGCGAGCTATTATTTAAAATCAGGAAGGTTAATCCTATCATCGCACAAGAATTTATTAATTTACTTAGGCTATGTTTAAAACAAAACTATTTTAAATTTCAAGATTGTTTTTATTCATTGGACAGTGGTCTAATTATGGGGTCAGCGTTAAGCCCGTTAGCGGCAGAATTATTTATGGATTATTTTGAGCATGTATATATTTTATCGGATAGTAATCCTTTTCGAAAATTTATTGATTTTTGGGGCCGCTATGTTGACGACATTATTGTTAGTTTTTCGGGCACACAGGATGACTTACAAGGCCTTCACGATTACATTAATAGCTGCCACCAAAGAATAAAATTTACCCTTGAGTTGGAAAGTGAAGGCGGACTGAATTTCCTTGATGTTGAGATACGGAGAGATGGCGGTACCCATATTTTTTATATTTATAGGAAACCAACAGCCACCGATCTTCTCATCCCGTCGGACTCTTTCCATCACCCACAATATAAAGTCTCGGGCCTAATCTTTATGATAGATCGACTCTTGAATGTTCCCTTGTCAGAGGAGAAGTTCAACAGGGAATTAAATTACATTAAGCATTTGGCTATAGCCAACGGTTATAAATGTGATTTAGTCGATAAGCTCTTGGAAAGGCGCTATAGGAAAAAGATTAAGCGGGATTCAGAAGTGGAACAGGAGGGGGAGTTAATAAAAAAAGGGGGGTACTTTTTGAGTATACCTTACCTTGGCCGAGTATCGGAAAGAGTTGGACGGATGCTAAGAAAGGTAGGGGTGCAGACAGCATATAGGAGCAGGGGAACTTTGAAAAACCGGCTACCAAAAACGAAGGATGTCATCCAGCCGCTGGACAAGTCGGGAGTCTACCGAGTGTCGTGTACTTCCTGTGGGTCTTCGTATGTTGGTCAAAGTGGTAGAAAATTAAAAGTACGGATTAAAGAGCATTTGACCAGAAAGGATTCGGAGATGAGTAAACATGTACTTAAAGAAAACCATGACACAGATTTCCTCGACTGTGAAGTACTGGAGACATTGAGGAAGGGAAGAAAGATGGACATGGCAGAAAAGGTTTGGATTAAAATTGATGCTGTCTCGGAGAAGAATGTTAACGTAAAAGGAGACGGCGGTACGTTGAAGCATGTTTCAACCTCAGCCCTACAGTCCCTCGCTTCTTTCCAAAGCCAGTCTTGGAGCAAGGCTCGGCTGAATAAGAGCCAATGCATGGTGGGTACCTAGCCTTCTCTCTAGTTTTTTCAAATGTTTTTCATATCATTGTATCCTATTTTAGACTTATTTATTCCTGCATGTGTGTTTGTGTGATAGAATGAAAGTATTTATTATTTATTGTTTGAATGTGTGTTTTAACTTTTTATTGACTTGACTTTTAAATAATTGGACAAAATGGTGTTTTATGTTATTTTAATATGTAGTCTCAGGTTTTACGATTGTTTTTTGTTATTATTGTTTTGTTATTTTAATCTGTTTTAAATTGAACCTGTTTTAATTACTGCATTGTGTCACAGGGCATTGAAAATGGGGCTTAGTCCCTGAAAACGTTTTGCCAATAAAACACTTGTGGGAATTTTCGACCATTTTTTCATCCTTGGAATTTCCTTTTCCTTCCAACTAAATCATCTATTTGAACAGGCTATAGCTTAAATTGTTTTTAGCCTTAGTTTTGGCTAAGTATTGATAAATATTAAACACCATCTCCCTTGCCTGACCTCTCAAAACCTTCCGTGTTCTTAAACGAGACATAATCTGTTTTTATTGAGTTTAAAGTAAGGAGTAGTTGATAGTAATGGAAATGCAAATGGCGGAACCGTCGGGATTATTTCCCCCAGAATCTCGCGCATGCGAGATTAGAACTATTCCATCTAAATGCACTGGCTATATGCAATGCAGTAAGCGTAAAAACGTCCCTCTCGCAGGAGCCCCAAAACCTGTAAATTTTCTTTCTCAATTATACGTAAAAAGTCTGATTCACAAAAACCGCGCCATCTTAGCCTAGAGGTTTTATTTAGGGTTTCGGAGGCACTGCACTAAGTTACAGTCGTAGAAATTGACCTCTAGGCTTCTTTGACTTCCGCTCTGAAAGATCTACGATAAACAACCAAAAATTGTTTCCCATTTACTGGAATATTAATATCACTACTAAAATCAATTAAAAAAAAAAACAATAAAAAACAGAGGAAATCAATCACAAAAACCGAACGAATCGAACTTCGAAGTTTGAAACGCTTGATTTCACCTATTGACAAAAATGACTATGGAATGTTTTTGTTGATAATTTAGTAAGATTTCGAATGATCACTTACCTCGAGTTCCCAGCTCTTTTCGAGATAAATTAGAAAATATACCAAGATCCGAAAAATTTTCATGTCCGCGGAGGAACAACCGCACTAAAAACGTAGTAAGGAATTTTGGTATCATAGGATTAGGATGTTTGTTTATGGGCAATAAACAGCTATATTATTATACCCATGTAGTATTATAGTAAGGAATATTAGAATATTGGAAAATCACCTATTGGTAAATGTATTTTATTTATTTATGTATTCATGTATAATTTTTATTGCTTTGTCGATGAATTCAATTAATTTATTTATGATGGAATGTTGTCGTAAGGACTTCTATCCTCATTGAAGGGAGAGGCATTTACCCCTCCGTAGTATTTTTTTTTTTTTTTTTTTTTTTACGGCGCATCAATAGCTGTTTGGCTATTAGCGCCGGGCTATCTACAGGTTCCCACCCTTTTCTAATGCCAACAGCACGTGGTCGGTCACCCATTCAGGTACTGACCTCGCCCGACGTTGCTTAACTTCGGTGATCTACGAGAACCGGTGTATTCAACGTGGCTATGGCCGACGTCCGTAGTATTATTACTAATTTGATTTCCAAATTATGCATGTTATCAGAACATTTAGTTTTTTATTGATAACATTGTCACACAATTATATGAAGAGAAAGTTGATTATAATCGACGTTCTCGTTACAACACTTCCAAGTGGCGTCAACGGTTCGCTATCGTAAGTGTGTATCTTTCATATAAGGAGGAAGGAAAAGCGCTGAAAAGTGGCTCAAGAGGAAAATTCTTTAAAACGTTTTTTTATAAATTTTATTTGTCAATGAAAACAAACTTGGGATCACTCCCAATTAAATAGTTATAAAAAATACAAGGATTCAATTTTATTTTTACAATTTTGCTTTCAAGCTTCCGAAAGCAAAAAGAAAACTATAATATGGTACAAAAGATAAAATACATCTCCCAAAGAAAGGGTTAGAGCACCAACATGTTAGTAAGAGCTGAAGGAAATGTCATGGGTTGCAATTGATGCTCCCTGTGGTAGGGCGTAGTCTCTTTCCAGCTGATCTAGGATTCCACTGGATGTCCTGGCGTGTTGGGCGCGGTGTGATGGCTGGGGTGGGGGTGGTTGGTGATGCTGGACGCGTTGTGGTGGTGGTTGCGAGAAGGACTGGAACCTAAAAAAAAAAAAAAAAAAAAAAAAAAAAATGAAATCAATAACAACAGTATTAGAACGAAAACATAATCATGCATATATATATATGTGTATATATATATATATACATATATATTATTTCCTTTTGGGGATAACCCAAAATATTTTTAAATCTAGGCGCACGGTAGTCCGCCAGGCCAAGTTCCGGCCAACGCACACTGTGTGTATACACGAAGTATTGGGGCCGATTTTTACCTTCTCATAACTTTGAATTAATTAAAGACAAACTTATGAAATTATACTAATAGATGTGAGAAAAAATTGGATTGTTTTATAATTCCACATTGAAGCGTTTCTGAGATATAGGCGATGGAAAATCGGAATTTATAAGGCTCACTCACTCATCGACATTATTAGGCACTTCCCGACAAGTTAGAGCCTTAACATTTTGCAAGATGGAAGAAATTAGGATGTTAATAAAGGCAAAATTCGAAAAAACCTGAAAAGTTGTGTGTGACTCGGCTTCCAGGGGGGAGGGAAGGGGTGCCAATTTTGTACGTGTTGTTCCTTCAGAAACCCATCATGTGAAGTATGAAATGAATCGTCTCGGCAAAGATAACCTATATTTGATGTTTTAAGAAACATTTAGACGCATTTTAACATTTTTATGTACATGCCTATTATTTACCTACGCACCTTACTAAGTGTCAGACAAGGACAGAAGGGAATTTCCAAATAATGATCAAACTAGAAGGCATTATAAAGTTATGAAAAATAAAATAACGACTCGCTAAAATGTAGATAGAATTGTAAAACATAGTTCACGTCCTCGCGTCATCATCCTCAAGCCAAAAATCGACGGCGCCAACTCAAAATTCACTTACAAAAAAGTATTGATGTCTCCCAAAAAAACTAACGTTGAAAAAACGAGGCCATGTTCCAGGCACCTCCTAAAAACAGTTTGCCTGTGAAAGTTATATCATAGTTTTGGCCCAAGTTTTAGGCTCTTAATTTCTTGTCAATAACCTAATAATACCCTCTCACTTATTTGTGCAATTCCAAGTTGCACAGTTTTCGTTTAATGATGGCCACTATAATTTATTCTAAATTGTCTGGAATTTAAAGATTCAGGCCCTTATAGTAACAATTGACGATTATTATAAATTCTTTCATGACTTAAAACGATCGGGTTTTTATAAACTCCATGTACTGAAAGGTGCCACGGACATATCTAAGTTAACGAAAACTGGCCAAGTTGGAATTGCACAAATAAGTGAGAGGTTATTATAAGGCTCTTGAGAAGATATTAAGAAACTAAAACTTGGCCCAATAATATTATTATTGGGCCATGTTTATCATATTATGATGTTATAACTTTCATAGGCAAACTGTTTTTGGAAGGGGCCTGGAACTTGGGGGATAGTATTCTTTTGATTGAAGGTTTGGGGTCGGTAAACCCGGGAATTTTTACTACTTTATTTATTATTTACGTCCGACATGTTTCCTTTCTTCATACCCCTTCAGAGGCACTTCTTCTTAGGAAGATGTTCCAAGAAAGGCACGAAAGATATAGGGCGTATGTAATAAATAAAATGGTTAAAATCATAATGGTTATTGCTTTACCGACCACAGCAGTTGAATTTCAAAATATCAACTTCAAAAAAGTGCTTAGAGTGCTCTTAACATCGGCTGGACAGATACGCTTATTTCAGAATCCGAGTGCTTACACTTTAAGAACATGTAAATAGCCAATTTACTCCAATTGTTTAATATGGGAGAGAAATCCATAATCTGTTGAACATGTCGACTTATATGATAGTTATAACTCTAATCTATATTGTACTCCATCAATGCAAATTCTTACGAAGGCTCAGGCCTGCTGATTATCTGAGGCTGAGGTGCTGAGAAAGACCTCTGCGGCTGTGGAGGCCTGGGTGGTGCTGAGAAAGATCTCTGCTGCTCAGGAGCTCCTTCGTAGACTGGTGCTGGACTGAAGACAGGTGCGGCACCAGGGATAGATGGCCTGGGTGGTGCTGGTCCACTGGAGCTTGGTGCTGGTCTCCTTGGTGCTGGTTGTGGAGGTGGTGGTGGTGGCACGTATTCCTCATATTGGGGCCTGTACGAAAAAAGGAATATTACTTAAAGCGGGGGGGGGGGGATTTCAGTTTAGGTTCATTTATAGATGAGTTCCGCAACTAAGGCTCCACCAATGTTAAGTGTCGGAACATATAGTCTATATTCGATCCTACAAGGATTAATGTGATTGTCTATTAATACTTTATTCCATACTATTTTGACATATTGTACAATCAGATTTATTTTTTTCTGAAGAGATCATTGACCGTAAAATGAACCACTACGAAAATAGTAAGTGTTCGGTCATGATGAAGTCTTGGGGTTTCCTGTCTATGGATGACGGGAGGAAACGCGCTAAAATACACTTCTGCCACATTTAGGTGAATTTACTAAATCGGATAGTTAGTATTTAGCCAGGAATGCTCAAGGTTCCAAGTTCCTAAGGATTCAAAAGCATTCGCGAGCTGACCTGGATTCAGGAAAGAAAACTACACCGATTTCGTACATAAATTTGTTGAGGAATGTAGAAGAAGGAATGAAAGTTCAGCGTTCTCAGGGAGCTTTTTGGAGGGAAGGTAATAAATGCCATAAGGGTTTGGGTGGGGGGGAGGGGGAGATAAATCTATTCTATAAAATACTAGCTTAAACAAATATTTATTTCGATCTAAATAATAATAGAAAAAAGTCCGTCACGCAGGATAAGTATAACTAAGCACACTCCTCAGTAAGATGGCTCTTCCAAACTGTTTTGTTTATTGCTGTATTTATTAACTCATATTTTTCTCTAACATTTTTTTATTATATTGGTTGTTAAAGAAAAATATGAGCAAATATTAGTTGTTTTTTTTTTAATATATTAGGTCGGCACTAATGGCCTAGACGTCCATGCGCCGTAAAAAAAAAAATTATGTACATAAATTAATTAAGGCGTACAGACAAAACAAATCCCTTGAGGAACAATATATGTATAGATAGATTTCGGGAAGAATCAATCTGAACGTTTCGACTTGCTCTTTGGCAGCTTTCTGCCGAGAAATATACCAAAATAAGAACACTTTAAATTACCATAAGAAAAATGTACAAACGTTTATGAGAGGCTTCTTTCTCGAAGGGAAACGGGTAAATTCGCTAATATTGCACACAATTATAGAAATATTGAAATAACGATTGTCAAAATAGAAAAAATAAAGGGAATGAATAATCATATTACATTAATTAACTTTAATGTGTCATGTGAATTGGCAACCTTATTCCCAGCTGGTAATTATGATATTATTGCATTAATTATGGGAAGGCTCTCTCATATGTGGGCGATATTTTATAACAATTATCAATCTACATTGTAATCAAAGCATAATATTTCCGACCAGATGGCAACATATTCCAGGTCGTAATTTCAACGATTTTAGCACGCTCCCTATCTCTATTTTGATAAAATTTGGTACGAAAATTCTTCGTATAATTTGAAAGGTCAAGTTCGTTAACCAGCAGAATCCGTCCCCCGGAATATGGTTGTCGCAGTGAACTTTTCAAAGGCTTAAGGAATCGAATGCAAAAATGTTTGTGCGAAATCGGTTAGGCATTTACAAGAAAATTTGATACAGCTAGTTCTCCTATTATTATTATTAAAACGGGTGCCCGGAGAAAACCCGGAAGGAACTGCTTAGTTCTCCTAACTAATTTCAGGTTTCATTCTCCACGACAAATGAAAACTTATAAAAAGTGTATTTTGAAGCTTAAGTATAAATGTTATATATCTACGATTTTCACCTCGGTTTTCAGTAACCAGAATCACCCATATGGTGACTACAACCTACACCAATAAACTTTAACCATAATTATGTTAATATGCCATATAATGATCCTCTTACTACGCCCGAATTCAAATCTGCGGTATCCATATTTACCAGAAAATCCTCACAGCCAGATGAAGGGACGAATGAAATGATCCAAAAACTACCAGAACCTACCAAATACAAGATTCTGAAGCTGTACAACAAAATCTGAAAGACTGGTAACTTAACGAAACTGTGAAAACATATCATCATTACACTCATTCCAAAACTAGGAAATAGCTCGAGTGAAGCCACACACTACAGACCAGTTTCACTCACGGAATGCCTTTGTAAAATATTAGAAAGGATAGTAAATAGAAGACTTTGTTGGGTCCTTGAAATATATAAACTCCTAAACTACCTACAATGCGGCTTTTGAAAAGCAAGATCCACTCTGGAAAACTTATTAAAATTAGATACATTCTTACAGGAAACATTCATAATCAGGAAACAAGCAACCGGAATATTCTTCGGCATCCATAAAGATTTTGACACTGCTTGGAGGTACGAGATAATGAAAACAATACACTCGTTGGGATTGCATGGAAATCTACACACATTCATTCAAATACTTCTAAAAGACAGAAGCTTGCGGCCACGTGTAGGACAAAAACTCGCCAGATATCATTTAAAGAAACAGGAATCCCCCGGGGAAGTGTTCTAAGCACTACACTATTTGTCATAGCCATAGACCAAATCACAAACTGCGTAACAGCTGGAGTCCAAGGGATATTATTTTTTGACGACTTCGCCATTATCTGTAGGTCAGAAAGCATATCTTACATTGACCATGGACCATAAAACAACCGCAAACAAATACAGAGCTCAGAAAAATCATTAGAAAAGCTAAAGGAAAACTACCAGTACACGAAGCCAAATATGAAACTTGGATGGATCCAAAATTAGTGACTCCACATCAAGCGCCATATTTAAAAAAGAAAAGAGTACGAAACTCAAGCTGCACAAACTTTGCAAAATTCATGCTCCAGGACTCACTGCCATAGGAATAGGCCTACACCAAAACCTACCGTCAACAAAACCGATATCGTCTTCTGCACAAACTCCTGAAGTCTAAATGTGAAATTGTTCGGACGGTATTTCCGGATTGCGTTATAAAGTTGACCTCATAAGCGGGTTTCCTCCCTTTTGGAGGAAGGGAGGAAACGCGCTAACATCTCCCCATAAATCTGACATTATATAGTATACTGACTGAGGTTGAGGCCTGGGCTGTGGCCTGAGTCTTGGAGCAGGTCTAGGTGCTGGTCTTGGAGCTGGGATGGGTTCCTGTTCTGGGTAGTAAGATCCATCGTCGACGAATTCTCCTCGCTGTCCCTTCTTGGTGGTCGTCTCGTCGACAAGTGTAGGAGGGGCTACGGTGATACCTTCTCCTGCTGGCATGAATCCGTACCTGAAACAAAGAACCCCAATAATGCAATTTCACACAAGGAATATCTATTTTTTTGTACATTTTTAATTTTGGAAAATGTATCATTTGTCTACTGTATTGAGGAAATATATTTAAATTAATTTTATTTTAAAATCCTTTAATTGATGACAGAGATTCTTCTACAAGATAACACACTACTGTCTAGGTTAGGGACGGTGCTTTCCTTTTTCTTTTCGAAAGGAAATTCATCATACCTACCGAGTATCGAACCAAAGATTCATGGCACGGAGCGTTGTAATCAATATAAATTATAAATTAGACCATTCTTGTAAAAATTGAATGAATTCCACTTAGAATTTATCCATGTCGAATTTTTAAGGGTATTTGTCTTGGCCGGGATTTATATTGATTTCAATGGTGGAGTAGGGAACTTTTTCAACGGGTACTGAACTCCATATATATTGCCATGAACATAAAATACAGCACATCATAAGAAATTACGTTTTTATATATGTTATTAAAGAATTTCACATATAAAGCGATAAGCTCTAATGATTACTTAATTTAAGTAATTATCATAAATATTAACACTGTGTTCAATTTATATTCAAGAAACATAAATAAAATATAAGCATATATAGAAGAGAATTTATTTAAATAATTAAATGAAAAAAATGAAACTAAATAAGATCGGAAACGTAGGCTATTGAAATAAACAATTAAAATTGAAAGCACAAATGAAGAGAATATGTGGTTTAGAGATTGATTATATTCTTTGTATTTATTTGTTTATTTGATTGTTGAGAGCCCGCTACATGGGCGATTTGCTCTATAGAACAAGCAGGATGCAAACAAGATTAAAGACTTGAAAGTATAGAACATATAATGTAAAATTGTAAATAAAAGATCAAAACTATGCACTCTATCAAATGTAAAAAATTGAACAGAAAAAAAATTAATAAAAAGAGCTATAACTTATATTGTAAAAAAAAACAACAATTGTTTTTCACCTAAATTTGTACGTATAAAGCTAAAAATCAATAAATAATGGTGTGTATATCGTTCCGTTATATGTTTTGTATAAATTTGTATTTCGTAGAAACTGTAGGATAGTGTCTATGTGTGGACTTCCATCCTTTAACAATTCATTCATGTTATGCGGTACTTTCAAGTTTCGTCGTTTTCTGCAATCCGTTAATAAGTGTTTTACTGTTTAATTCCTATTACATTGTCTAGAAAATGCTATGTCTTGTTTTGTCAGTAAGAGTGGGTTAGTAGTGTATTTATAATTCGAAGTCTTGTGTATGGTGAATGTATTATTGTGTATTTGAAGGATATTTCCAGCGAGTTATGACTTTAATTCTTGTGGAACAAATAAACGTACTGTTTTAAGTTTGAAGTGAAAGTTTAAATTATGAAAAATTCTAGATCCTTCTAGCAGAACTAGTGAAAACATTTTTATTTTAAATATAAAATTTTGAGGTATGATAAGATGTATATAGTAAACCTAAAACTATAAATATATAGCATATTTTCTCACCTGTTTGCTCCATATTCTACTACTCGAACTTTGCCATTGTCGTCAACGTATCCATACTTGCCCATGACTTCCCCAGTGACTAGCTTAGTCTCGATTTTGAAGCTTCCGTCGCCTCCTTCATAGCCATAAGAGTAGGAACCATCTTCGTTATGCCTGCAAGCAGGAAAATAGATATATTATACAATTTTACTATTTTCTTTATTTAACTCATTATTTATTTATTTGAGGAGCTTCGCGGTTCAGGCGATTTGCTCCTAGGAATTTAATAATTAGATAGTCTAAAAAACTTGGTATAAAATATTTACTATTTACTCCTAATGGACAGAAATTTGCTGCTTAAAAATTATGTCCTTTCGTTTTGTATGGAAATGTGAAACGGACCAATCACGTTACGAATTGTTGTACTGCAGGCAGTAAAATCTCGTTAGTAACGTTTGTGGGCCTGTCGTACTGCACGCAGTACAGATCGGTCGTGTTGGACGGCAGTACGGAACGTCCATAAAATCTGTAGTACGATTGGTCCAACCATTTAGTAATTTTGGGCGTAATTAATTCTAGCAATGAATTAAATGAATCGTTATCCATTCTTAGATAGTTCTTCAAATCATCTGGTTCATTCTCACGTTATTCTCGTAATAATTTAACATTTGAGAATACATTCTCATTTCGCATCATTTTTTAGATCACTTATTCTTTGTTCTTTTTGACTTAATACTTATATCATCCAAAATTAATAATGCAACAACAGCGGCAATCTTTTTGCTTACGATTGGTGCCATCACATATACAACCATAGAACAGTAAGTAGTACAGCGCAATACAGCATGTACTGTCGAACTTGTATAACTGAGTTTGAACATATATGGCAACATTTTCATACTACAACCGTTTTTTCGACTTGCAGTACAATATGACTTACAGCATATAGCAACATGTATGGGGTCCTTTAGTTAAAGATAATATTATACGTACATAGTTAAGTTGCTCCTCATGAGGCGTCAATAGACATGAAAGATGTAGACCACTCAATGAATGATATTATGAGAAAGTAACACAAATCGGTGATTTTCCGTTTTCAGTTATGATTACAAAGGACATTGGTAAATATCTCATTATCAACCATCAAAACTGTTTGTACCTAGGTTTAGAGCTTGTGTCACTCTTCCTGTCTTAATGGGACACGCTACAACTTAATAATTATAAGGAATTAGTATATTAAGACATACAATTATAGAATGAGCGACGTAAAGGATTGAGTACCCTTCATTACAATTATTCAGCCAATTCTATTGAATTTAGCTAATTATTTTTAAGCCAACTGATCAGTAGGTCACAAACAAAGGGTGTAATAACTATACAGTTTATCGCCCTGGTCAAAAACCAATCCTAATCCTGTCTAAATGCTATTTCCCCCTACATATGCAAGAGTGGCACATATTCAGTTGAGGTTTTTTTTAGGTGTGTCACTTTAGAAATACTAGTGGTATATGTCTCTCCAACATTTTATGTAGGAATTAAAAAAAGTGGTTCTTCTTTAAAGAATCGACGGCGGGAAAGAGAATTTGATAAAAAAAATTGGACAAAATAGGGTCAGTAGGTCTTGAGATATCCCCCCCCCCCAAGTTAAATTAAAATAAATTTATCTAGCCCCCTAATTTTTTTTTTTTTTTTTTAAATCTCAAGATGGCGTAATCCATTAAACGGCTTGAAATGTCATAGGAAGGAGTGTCAAGGCTCCCATAGACCATGACCATATAAATTGGGAGAAAGCCCCGGTATGCGGATCTATCGATATGCTGACGAGCAATCTACAATCGAAATCATAGCCTCGAATAATCGATTCATATAGAGCTTGAGTCGTTACTTCATCCCTCCATATTGTACACCGTAACTTCCGACTATTGTCATCATACCCATTACAATATTCATACTCGTCACTCGTCACGCATGAGAGAGTCGCCGCCGTGAGATCAGACATTTCTCTTGAGTGATTCCCTGGGGAAATGTTATATAAGTCCGAGGACTTCAATTATTTTTTTTTTTTTGTTGAATAGTCAAAATTATAATTCTTTGACAATAAAAGAGACCGTGGGTTCGATTCCCGCTAAGATTGTTGTATTTACATTCGAATAAAAGGAAAGACATCGTCCCTATCCAGTCTGGAAACGTGTTGAACCCTGTAGATCATATCGCACTAGTATTTCTAAAGTGACACAACTCAAAATAAAACTCAACTTAAAATGTGTCACACTTACCTATGTAGGGGCCTTAGGATAAAGACAGGAAGGATGACACGAGTGCCCTCTGGTGTACAAGCTCTGAAGCTAGGTACATACCATCTTTTCCTCTTCCCCTGATCCCTCTACAGCTTCCCAACAATTGCAGGAGCACCTCGAGTCTGTCGAGAAATGGAGCAACTTGTGGAAAATTAAAGTGACCCCAGAAAAGTGCTTTCATGTTACATTCACTCTTAATAGGAGCAGCAGTCAACTTCCAGCACCGAATGTGGTGCGTTACCTGGGACTTCTACTAGACAGCAGACTCACATGGAACCCACACATAAGACTGAAAAGACAAGAGCTAAACAGGAGATCCTCCTACGACGACTACTTTGACCTACCTCAAAGCTTACGACACAAAACAAACTCACTATTTACAAAACTATAATCAGGCCTATCTGGACTTACGGGCTTGAATTATGGGATACAGCGAAGCACTTAAACATACAACGAATACAAGCATTCCAATCTAAAGTCCTTCGTAGAATAGTTAATGCACCCTTCTATGTCTCCAACAAAACCCTACATAACGACCTTAATATTCCCTTCGTAAACGATCTAGCCAAATCCCGATTACTAACCTTTCATTCCAAATTGTCATCCCACCCAAATCCTAGAGGTCAATCCCTTTCCACTCAGACCCGTTCTAAAAACCTTCCCAGGAGGCTTAAGAGACTTTGGCCCCGTGACCAGCTACCCTAACAGCGGATAAAAAGACCAAAAATAAAATGTTAAGATATATTAGGAAGTGTCGATAATGTTTGGCTCCTTCCATATACTGTTTTACACTGATATGTATACATAGGCCACCACAATTAATTATTGTACTTTAAATTGTTCAGATTTAAAAAAAAAAAAGGTACATACAGTTTTGATGGTTGATAAAGGGATATCTACCACGTATTTAAGAGTCATAACTATGAAAGCGTGAATAAAACCGATTTTTAAATTTACGATCAATGTTCAGTTGTACCATCACCTGACACACACTTCCAAATGTTGAGCGAATCGCCTTAGTTGTGAATGCTTGTAAATAATAAATAAAACCGATTTTTGAGTTGTGTCACTTTAGAAATACTAGTGCGATATTTGGGCAACTACCGGCCCGTGGGCCGGATCCAGCCGTCTTTATGATTCGATCCGACCCGCGAGACATTTTGAAAACCCCAATTACACTAATTACTCAAACTCACTCAAAAATAAGTAAAATGGGATTTGTCGCTTGCTCCTGCGGAATCAAGTAAGCGAGCAAGCCGAGTGTTTCATTGATTTCGTGTCGCTATTTAACTTTCGTTGTTCCTAATAATTCCAAATTTCACGATTTAATTATAATGTTGTACCTATTTTTTTCCATTTAATTTTGTTAGAAATTGTATTGTAATAACAAAGTTGTATTATTTCATATCTGATATTTATCATTAAGAATTATGAATACTACTTTAAAATCCGGTGCTATTTTATTTTGTACCATCATCAATTTTAAAATCTTATCTTATGCATGTATACTAAAACAAAAGTCTGGCTACAACTACTTCTCGCGACGTGATGTCCTGTACGACGATTGACTATAGAATTCAATGTCCTTAATTTGTTCTCTGTAATGTTAGTTCAGTCTAGTTGCCAATTATTAAAGACTGTTTGGTCAGAGTTCCATCAGAATTCCTTCACAAGTTTAGCATTTCGGCCCGCAGTTGTATTTGGTCCAACTGTTTAATAAATCAACAATTAATGCAAGGACACGTCAACAGTTCCTCGTGAACGGATGTTTGTAGAATTTTTTTATGTGATTAACTTATATGCGTTACATTTTATGGAGCATTTTACGTTTCTCCAGTGAATAAAATATATATCCGTCAAATGATTTGTTTAATTCATAAACAAATCGATCAAATTTTCCAAAGTTTGAAGGACCGAACAAAGTAAATGTTAAAACTGGTTGCTAGGTCTAGCTAGACAGGCCCCTAGCGATACAAGATCATAAACCCGCCAAGGAGGTCCAGACCTTTCCCAAGAACCAGCAGCAACAAAAAGAAGTTTACTCTCCTCGTTTGAATTATAATAGCCCATTGGCCAATCACGTTCTTCCTGCGAGCTGCTGTAGTCCTTTTTTAAAATATCAAACAGCTTTGTGCGTCAGAGCAGAATAATTATCCTACAGGATACTCCTGCAGAAAATTAAATATTGTTACATAGTTCCATTTAAAAATTCGTATACTTCCTTTGCAGGCCCGGTGGCCTTAAATGCTATGGCGTATGTACTTCATCTTTAAAGTCGTGGATGCCCTTTGGGGGTGGTCCCTTTTCTTTAGAAAAAAAGAATAGGCATCAGCCCTATCCTGGCTAGAAAAGGGCGATGACAATATTTTTCTTCTTTTTTTTACGGCGCATCGACATAATCTTGGCCATTAGCGCCGACATCCAGGGAAAATTTCTGGCGCCGGTGGGGATCAAACCCACCATCTCCCGCTTATGAATCCAGCGCGCTAGCCACTAGACCACGGGAGACCCCCCAGACTGACAATAAACCCAATTTTATTGATAATACTCTGAAGAAAGATTGAATTGATTTAAGAAATAGAATGCAAAGCGGCACGGTATTGGGCGTGGTGGAACTGCCAATGAACGCTCAGAAAGGTCAAGCTTTCCATTCCCGCTGTCGTGATTGGCCCAAGGTCGGCATACAATAGTAAAGTGTAGTTACACTGCTCTGAAATAGTATTACAATTACTAATGTGAGAAGTTTTGTAGTTAAATGTTTAGTACATTCCGAAGGAAGAGTATTGATTTTAAGAAGGAAATGTGTGGGGTCTCCCGTGGTCTAGTGGATAGCGCGCTGGATTCATAAGCGGGAGATGGTGGGTTCGATCCCCACCGGCGACAGAAATTTTCTCATCTCAGGGCTCGCTGAGAAAATTCCTGGTTGCACCCTGGAGGCCCGGCGCTAATGGCCAAGATTTGTCGATGCGCCGTAAAAAAAAAAAAAAAAAAAAAAAAAAAAAAAAAAAGAAGGAAATGTTTTTTTGAAAATGTTTTCAAATTTTTATAGCCCATACATAATGCGATCGTTATAAACTCATTGGCTGCCTATAACAAGCCATCTCTTAGTTTAAGCAATTGTCTAGGATTGTAATTATTTGTGCTAGATTTGGGATTATTGATAACTCTCCGGTGTGGAGCGTTTTAGCACATTTCAAAGAAATCTATTGAGGTTGCACTGATAAAAATATTTTTGAAATATATCTTCATATCTTCAAATCCAGCAATCGTGAAATTCTGTGGGAAATATTTCCGAGGATTACGCTATTCTCATTACCATTACAATGAACTACGAGGAAACCCAATAAAATCTGCTTACGCCCCGTTTTGGAGCAGGGAAGGCTGTGACAGGAAGTCAGGCAAGGTGTGTTCAATTGTTGGTCAATACTTAGCCAAAGTTAAAGCTAAAAACACTATAAACTAAAAAGTTGTCTGTTCAAATAGATTACTTGGAGAGAAAAGGACTAAATTCCTGGTGCAGGTGATAACAATTCTCTCTATTATAACCTTATCACTAGGAGGTTTAAAGCCCTTTTAGCTTTAGCTTTGGCTAGAAAAGACAACAGCTGAACAGGAGATATGGACTGCCTATGACGACTACTTGGACTTTCATCAAAGCTTACGACACAAAACAAAATCACATTATATAAAACTATAATCAGACCTATCTGGACCTACGGACTTCAATTATGGGGAATAGCGAAGCACTCAAACAATTATGGGGAACAGCAAAACACTCAAACATACAACGAATACAAGCATTCCAATCCAAAGTCCTTCGTAGAATAGTCATTGAACCTTTTTATGTATCCAACAAAACCCTACGTAACGACCGAAATTGTCATAAACTCTAATAACCCCCAACTTTGAGTAATTTCTATCAGATCACCCTGAAGCTTAGCGCGAACTCACTAAGTGAATCAAGTGAGTGAGTAGGGAGTGTTTGCCCACATTGGTGACCTAAATACTTTGGTAGTGGGGCTTCGTAGGACGTTCGCTCCACCTGCTCAGACTGTAAACACACCCCATGGATAATGTCAAAACACAATTCTGTTTATTAGTCACACTTCAGAAGACTTTGAGCTTACAAGAGTATTCAACGGAAGTTTTTCACGTAGTTTTGCGCTTATTGTATAATACAAGACAATTATAGCATATCATCGCGATTCGAAAATATAACTTAATCAATAAGAACGGCTTTGCACAAAAAGTTAATAACATACTTTCTCTCTGAAGCATTTATTAATGGATGGGCGAGGGTGCTGAGGCGTGAGCATTCTTTGCAAATGGTCGTGGTTTCGCCTCCCACTTTGGATCGTGGCTTCTCTTTCGAACGAACCAAAAGCATCGGCCTTATCCTCGCTATAAAAGGTTTCTTATCGGCAGATAGACCGTCCTAAAAATCTGTCTTATTTATATAAAGCCCCAAGTAGACTTTTCGGGAGCTTAAAAATAAATACAAACTAAGCACAGACATATAGCTAAGTACACCTGTTTTCGTAGTCCAAATAAACTAAGGATAATAGAGTTTCATAAAAAAAAAAACTTCGGAACCTGAATACAACAGGTACATTTTGGAAAATTGAAAATTTCTTTTAAACCGACAGATATACCTGAGACTTCCTGGAAAAAAACTAACTTTTCAAAATATATTTTACTTTACACTAAAAACTGTGCGATTTCTACATGGTGAATGCAATGTTAATTCCATATTCAACAAGTTATTAGGTATAACAAAATTTTAGTTAAAACGCGATTGAACACCGTCAGTTTGGGGTGGGGGTCCACCAGATTTTGTCGGTTCTTCGTTTTACGTTTGTTGTAGTGATTGTGTTTCTATTGAATCAGCTCAGTTTACGCAGCTCCTGCGTTGCGGATTCCTTGATTCTTGGGCACTAATAAATCGTAAATAATTCTTATAGACCTCATTGACAACTCCTTGTGAGTGATTACGTCATAACTACTTCTAGAGCGACTTACAGAACTGGGCGTGTCTTCAAGATTGCTCCACTCCAATACGGGGAACCGGTTGGCGCTGTTATGCGCGTCTCTGGAGAATGGTTCGCTTCGGGGGGAAAAGCACATTCCAGAGACACATCGCTTTTTAAACAAACTCCTCATGATTTTTTTTTTTTTTAATAAATCATAAAACGACTTTATCAATAAGAAGTTGGGGCCATAATTAAGAAATATGCCCACTATAATAACTACCATCACTTCGTACTGAACTATAAATACGCCATTTATTTTTAAAGTCAACGTTAGATGCCTAGGCTATCATTTTCCAAAAACTTTGTTCATATTTTTCCTTTAGATGAAAAAAATAAAATATAATATATACTATACTATATATATATATATATATATATATATATATATATATATATATATATATATATATATATACAGATATAAATTTTGTAGTTAAATTTGTCATTTTGATTTCTTGTTGTTTTTGGTTTATTAAGTTTCGTACGCACATTAACTCTGATGAATTAAAATAATCTCCTATATATTTATGTATACAAAAATATTAATATTCTGTCAACAAAAGATTTTAATTTTCTCATTTTTTAATGAATTTTTCTATGTTTAGTTTCTATTTATATACATCACTTTATATATTTTTTTGATATAATTTTTTAATATGTATATCTTCTTAACTTATCTCTTTCATTTATTTTTCTCTCTCGGTCCTCACGGATATCAAGCTTCCTTAAAATATATAAATTTCTTCAAATGGTATGTTATTATAAAAAAAGTAGCCCCGATGGCTTCCTTCCATCCTAAGCCAAATTTGGTCACTCAACCATACTTAAACACTTAATATAACTGTCGTCCTTGTGCATTTAATATATATATTTGTTGAATTCGCTACTAGTTTTTTCGGGTCTTTCTTACTTTAGGTATACCAGTTTCTTCTTCATGTTATTAGTGATTTCAGTTACCAAGTCATATGATCTTTATTGATAGTTATAGAAGCTAATAGAATTTGCTATTTGAAAAAGGTAATTTGATATTCTACGAATATCAAAATGAACTTGTTTAGATTAAGTCCTCTTTTCACGTCAGAAGCAACGGCATTCAAGGCACAAGTTTACAATTTCTGGTAGGTAATAGTTACATATTAAATAAATATTGTTGTTTTTGTGAATAACCTTTTTATTTCACTTTTCTCTTCTAAACTAGGCATATGTTGTTAAATAACAGTATGATGACTAATAACGTAAAAAAGTAACTGGTGTACCTAATGTAAAAAAGACTCGTTTTCTCTGGTCGAAAAACGAGAAAAAATATATATCTAAACGAGTTGTAGATTTAATCATTGAAACACTAGGAGAGCTACGCCACCTTCAGTTCCTAACGGGTGCGTTACCACCCTCTAGGGACACTAGGAGAGCTACGCCACCTTCAGTTCCTAACGGGTGCGTTACCACCCTCTAGGGACACTAGGAGAGCTACGCCACCTTCAGTTCCTAACGGGTGCGTTACCATCCTCTAGGGACACTAGGAGAGCTACGCCACCTTCAGTTCCTAACGGGTGCGTTACCACCCTCTAGGGACACTAGGAGAGCTACGCCACCTTCAGTTCCTAACGGGTGCGTTACCACCCTCTAGGGACACTAGGAGAGCTACGCCACCTTCAGTTCCTAACGGGTGCGTTACCATCCTCTAGGGACACTAGGAGAGCTACGCCACCTTCAGTTCCTAACGGGTGCGTTACCACCCTCTAGGGACACTAGGAGAGCTACGCCACCTTCAGTTCCTAACGGGTGCGTTACCATCCTCTAGGGACACTAGCTTTTTGTGGGACCGATAGCAAGTCCAGACGCAAATGAGGGGCGTTATGACTATCAATGGGTTGGTTGGGGAGTACCTTACTAATTAGAATTATAATAATTAAATACATTGATTTTTTCCTTGTGAAAGGGGTAAGAAAGGTAGCCCATAAAAGTTGGGAATCTGTGCTATAGACCATATAATCCTATTTGCTTTAGATTAAATGGAAAGTATTTTGCCAGAAGCATTCCGAGGTGAGCTAGTTTATCCTGTGAAGGACACGCCAGGACCTTCCTCTGCTCCAGTCTTCCTCCTTCCAGGATTCCCTTATCCTGCGAATCAAGGGCATGTCTAGCAAGGAATATGAACATCAGGATTATGAACGCATCCCTTCCTTATTGTCGTGAAGCAATCTATTTTTTGTTGGCAACAGTATTAAGATGCGGAAGGAAGAGGTTCACTTGTTTGGTTAATAGCTGCAGCCTAGCGATACTACAATCTTTACACAAAGTAAACTTAAAAAAACTGTTTTTAGTTATCGGAAGGGGTGAAATTTTCAATTTCGTTCTAATTTTCATTTCGCATTTAAGTTTTGATGTATTTCTTAGCAGAGAATCAACTAAAAACAACATCTTGAATTTTAAGTTAAATATAGAACTTTCAATTTAAAACTTCAGGATTCAGTTATTTAGTATTCACGCTAACTTGTACAAGGTCAATCAGTGGATAAATGATTATCTGTAAATCGTGAGAAACGTGATTACGTTATCACATTTTGACAATCAGCAGAAATCGTGGAAATGTTATTAGAGATTTTATGTCACGAGAAAAATAATGTCGTTATCAAAAGCATCTACTTGGAGTACAATAATTGTGACCTGCTTATCGTCGCTTTATAGTCAGGCCTCGGTTCGACTATTTTTTATAAATGATCTAATACATATGTGAAAAAAAAAACCGGCACGCTGTAAGATTTGATCAGGCCCGCGAGATACTTTCAAAAACCCAATTAAAAATAAAATAAATATTACACTACTTACTCACACTCACTCCAAATGAGAGGGGTTTGTCGCTTGCTCCTGCAGAATCAAGTGTATACTTTTTGTGATGTTGCCCATGGTTTGATTGATTCCGACGGCTCAATTGCAAATTTTTGTAATTTGTTCTGAATATTTAAAGCCAAGCTGGAGTACTTTCAGTTGAAACTACCAGAATCATTACGATTGCATCGTCAATTAATTAAATGCCTGGACAATGTCCAGAGCTTTCCCAATCCAACAAAGGGAGCGGAGAATACATTAGTACATTGGCAAAACAAGAAAACAATTACCTCTGAAGATATTTCCGCAAACGCTTTGTTTAGAAGATATTCACACCTTAACATTTTCATTGTTATGAATTATTTACGTTATATGAAATAAATAAAACTTATTTATTGGTTCCAACTACTTTATTAATTAAATGTAAACATTAAATTCATATTCCCCATGCAATTCGTGAACATAATTTTCAGCTCCAGTTTCAGTGCAATGTGTGGTTGGGGATAATAGACCATACTTCAAATAGGTCCGTATTTCTTGCCGCTTCGACTCAATGCGGGAACATTTCTGGAACTTCTTAATAATGAATATTATTATTTAATTAAACATATTCCACTTCTACTGAGAAGAGACATGTGGCTTCACTTAGATGGTTGACCTACAGATTACGGAAGAGGTTCACGACAATGGCTAAATGTTAATTATCCCACTCAATGGATTGGTTGTGCAGGACCAATAGCTTGGCCTGCACGCTCTCCAGACCTGACACCACTGTATGTTTTTCTTTGGGGTTGCATTAAACAAAAAGTCTATGCAGGGCCGATCAATGATCTTAATACTTTACGAAGAAGGATAATTGAATCTTGTAAAACAATAACACATATCCACTGCCGTTCTGCCATTGCTGCTGTTGAAGAAAGATGCCGAGCCAGTCTTAATGCTCAAGGAAATCACTTTGAACAATATTTAATATGAATTTAATGTTTACGTTTAATTAATAAAGTAGTTGGAACAAATAAGAAGTTTTATTTATTTAATTAACCTTAGTAATTCATAACAATAAAAATCTTTTAGGCGCGAACATCTCCTAAACAAAGCCTCTCCGGACATACCTTCAGAGTAAATTTCTTTCTTGTTTTGCGTTCCTTAGTTTTTCATATTTTCATTTTGACCACTTAACCCTGAAATACCCTGTATATGTATATATATATATATATATGGATTAAGTAAATTACCTGTCAATCTGCTTGAGGATTGCAACAGGGGTAGGCCTTGGTCCAGGAGCCGCTGAAGGGGCAGGCCTGAATGAAGTGGAAGGCCTGGGAGCGGCTCTTTGGGGTGGTGCATCGAAATCGTAGTCATCTACGTAGTTCTGGGCCTGGGCGATGCATACCGTAAGGAGGCACGCCAGCGATATCTGTTGGAAACAAGACAAACTAGGATTAGTTCGACATAAAACCGCTAGAGAGCAGAAATATCAGGGATTTTTGTTACCATCATGAGGAACTAAATTCAGGAACTGCCTCATCTTATCTTGTTCCGTTCTTATGCCTGGATTCATTTGAAAACATGGGGGCTAAGGGGGCAGCTGAAGGTTTGATTTAATCAGTAAAAATGTGTCATTAAAACTTCAAGAATAACGAAAATAAGATTACTTAGTACAGAAAAAAAATATATTTTTTTAGTGAAATAGCTTTTTAGTGTAAGTATTCCAAATTCTAGATTTTTAATATTTGTAAGTTCAAGTAAGAGTGGGGAAGGGTCAATAGATTCTTGAAAAAAGTGACAGGAGTTCCCAAAATTGTTTAAAATGTTAACTTATTTTCGCGGAATTTTCAGGTTCATCATCAGACATCTTATATTAAGTTATGTTCGTCTATTGTGATTTTAAGGTCCAAAAATATTAAATTTTGTGAGTGAACTTTAAATCCGGGTAGGAATCTTCAAGTTATGTTGAGTGGACGAGTTATATTCACACTGAAATATTTTTAATATTCCAAACCTCCTAAATGCTCCCATCCCCTTCGAAATTATTTCCTATATACGCCCCTCGACGTTATAGGTGGGTTTCCATCCTATGGAGGTAAAAAGATCAAAGATTGGTAGATACACTCTACTAACTTAATTGCAAAGAGAGTTAATTCTAAATAAAGCCACCACGTAGTAGAACTGCTAGCGACATCTGTTACGAACAAGAGAAACTGAAATTAGTTCGACATAAAGCCGCTAGGTAGCAGACACCAGAGTTGGGCTTATTCGAATAATTTTTTATTTAAGTAACGAATAAAAGATAATTTTTTATCCGTTATTAGTTAATCATAAGACCACGGATGACCAATTATCCGTTATTCGAGAAACGGGTGAATTATCTTTTATTCGTCATTTGATTATCCGTTATCTTTTATTCGTTATCCGTCCACAATACCACTTTTTTCTATCCATTCCAGCAAAAACAAACTGTTCGTTTGCACATGGCATTGCACTCTTTAAATAAATATTTAAACATCAAGAAATTGTTTTTTAAGTACAACACGGCACGTCCATCGTCAGCATCAGTCGAACGGCTGTTCTCGTTTGCTTCCATAACGGATATTCCAAAAAGCAATCGACTCTCTGATGAAATGTTTGAGAAAAGAGTAGTTTTAAAATCTATGTTGAATTTAATTTAAAGTTTAATTATATATTTAAATAATAATGTAATACATAATTATATTTAATAATAATTTAAATAATTACATATTATATTATATTTAAATAATAAATAAATACATTATGATTAAGTAGTAAATTGGTTTTCTACACATCTTCCAAATATAAAAATCATCTTTCGGATGAAAATTTATCCATCGAATTAAAATTCAACCGTAAGATGAAAAATTATTTCAAATGAAATCTTAAGATAAAAGATGATAACTTTACGTAAATGGTAATAATTTCGAATAACGGATAACGGATATCCGAAAATTATAGATGACAAATAACGAATAACCTAGGTTATTCGTCATCCGTTATCCGAAGATAATTTTTGCCTCTGGCAGACACGCTAGCGACATCTGCTAGCATGAAGAGAAACTAAAATTAGTTCGCTACAAAGCCGCTAGGTAGCAGACACCAGCGACATATGCTAGCAACAAGAAAAACTAAAATTAGTTCGACATAAAGCCGCTAGGTAGCAGACACGCTAGCGACATCTGCTAGCATGATGAAAAACTAAAATTAGTTCGCTAAAAAGCCGCTAGGTAGCAGACACGCCAGCAATATCTGTTAGCAATATGAGGAACTAGTATTAGTTCAGATTAATATCACTAGATAGCAGCGCTATTCAAAAGCTCAAGTGGTTTAAAAAATAAACAGCAATAAAAGAAAACTTTTTCATTCTTCTCATCATTTCATTTTTAAGTTTATCACAACTTACACGATTAAACTGTGACTATATAAATGAAGAAATAAGTACAACTCAATGTAAATAAATAGAAATAGCCAATATTCAAGTAAGTATGTAATGATTGAGAGAAAGTTAAGTTAATTCTGCGAAGACAAATTTTAGTGTCTTTCTCAATATTATTTATTTCTATATATATTCTAGGCTTTTAGATTTTACCAAAATATTTTGTATTTTTAAAAAATTGGAATAAGTCTGTGATATGGAAAGTATTTTCTTCATGTATGGTGGCAAGTTAGTGGTTTGCCTGAGTAAGCAGTTTGTCAGTATGTGTTTAAATGTAAGAGGTGTATTGCAGTACTGGCATATTGGTCTGTGTTGTCCTGCCGTAAGGTACGAGTGAGTCAGTAGGGAATGGCCTATCCTTAGGCGGCACAGGACGACTTCTTCTTGTCTGTTACTTCTGCTGCTTGAAGGCCATTCTCCAACTGTATTCCTAATCTCCCTTTATGTATTTCTCTTGCATGCCATATTTTCATTATTCATTCCTTGTCAGTGTCCTGTTGTTCTTGTCTTCCTACAAGTTTTCGCTTGTACATTAACGTTAGAACAAGATCCGATGTCTTTGTGGCCTGGTTGCCAATACAGAGTGACTGTCTTGTTAATTAAAAAAAAAAATTATTGACGATCTCTGTTATTAAAGGATTAGAATTGTAAGTGTCGTGTAATGTATGTAGTACGCTCAGTGAGTCAGTACATGTAATGTTTAGTGATGAGTAGGGAACGGATGTTCATGAAAAATATAATTCAAAATATGTACATATATATTTAACTATTTATAATGGAATATGTAATAAAAAATTGAAAATATCTAGTAAAAAGTACTGAAAATACTATAAAATATTGAAAAGAAAAGCATAGATAACTAGTACGAACTCTGTTATTTCAAATGGAAAGAACAAAAGTTGAAAATATATGGAACAAAATGACTAAAACTCTATAACATATTGAAAAAAAGCATAATTAAAAATTAAGAGCTCATTTTAAAAGGGGGAAGAAGAAGTTGGAAAATTTCTTAAGATGAACATTATTTTGGAAAATTGTATGTAACAAAATGAATTTTTAAATTATCTAACGTGAAATGGCCCCGGTCTGATCTCATAAGAGGAGTATACAGTGGTGGGGTCACCTATCAGGGCCATTTTTTCCTGGTAATTTTTTTTTTTTTGCATCGAAAAATAGTCGACATGTGTCCGAGCATTTCGTCCAATGCGTCTTAGGAGCTAAGACATAAAATAATATAAGTTGAAAATTTATTATTTTAGATCTCGAGTTTGGAAAATGATATCGGCATGATTCTTTCGCTTATACACTTGTTTTAGAGAGTATATTTAAGGAATAGTACAATTGTTAGACAATAATGCTTCCAGCACCTATGGAAGTGATCTAGATTCAATGGGTAAAGCATTCTCTCTCGATTTATCCTTTATTTTTTCAATTAAAAAATCAAAAAAAATATCATAATAAGTAGCAAAAATATGTATTTATGGCAAAATATTTAAAAATATGGATTTTTGACAAAATATGTAAATTAAAAACCTGTTTAAATGCTTTAAAATCACTTACACCATGCAGAATTCTATCAAACATTTCGATTTGAGAATCAGAAAAAAATATGTAAATACTTGAACATCCGTTCCTTAGTGATGAGCATTAGGTATGTTTTGGAGTACTACTATTTTTTTATAAAGCCTTATCTTAAAAGAATATTCTTCAAAAAATTGCCATTACTTTAATTGATGTAATGACAGTTAAAAATAAATTACATCATAAAATTGTTTTTATTCTATTTATTTAATCACTGATCGGCAACTTAGTCGATAAGCAGAAAATATAGTGCTGTGTTCCATTGCACACAGAAGCAGGTTAAAATTTAATTATTAATGTTTTGACAAACATTCACAGATAAATAAAACAGACACAGTATGAGAGCCATTTGGTTTAGGTATATATTATTTTACGTGTGGTTAAATGTTTTGATATTTTTTAGATAAGGTAATATTTCGTCAATGTGATTGTGATGTTGTCAACTACGAGAAGGTCTCTCGTGTCATAAGGTATATTCAATTTAGGTATTAATGGACAGTTAGCTAAAATATGTTTTAAGATAAGATCACTGTTCCATGCTGTACTATTTAGTTAGTCATTATTGTTATCAGGTATTTGTGAGCTAACAGGGTATGTACTATTCTCAATTATGCAAGGACTATTTTTTTTTTTTTTTTTTTACGATTGTTTCCCTTCGATGATTTCCAGTCGTTAATAAATTTCTTAATTTATTATCTGTTAGGTGTGCCCATTCATTACTCCATTTTTGGAGTACTGTTGTGGGAAAAAAATTCCAGCAGCTAAAATCATTTCTTTTTTCCCTTGTTTTATAGTTATTTGTATTGGATGCTGCTACAAGATGTCCTCCAGCTTCAGAACTGTAAAAATGTTCTTCTTGTACTGCAGTATCTGAACTCATTAGAAAAATAAACCTAGTCCATTCAGGCTCAAATGTCAGGGCCGGGTGTCATCCTCTTTCTTTTGCCATTAAGACAGGCTAGTCAGCAGGTGAGACTGGATCTGGGCAATAATCTCGGGGTCACCCACTTCATTTGCAGCTTCTTTCGTCTAAAGGTAGTAAAGCCAATAGCCCAACCAGTCTTGCTTATTTTTTTTTTGTTTGTTGAAAAATGATCATATAGTTATTCTGCATGTGTACAATATTTCCTCTGTAAAATTAACGAAGTACACAAAAGCACAGTACATACATCTTCATCTTCATCAGATTCATTTGTATCTGGGAAAATTGTATTTTGAGATGTAACTGGCAAAAAACGTTTTTCTATATTTTCTACAGAAGTACTTTTCATTTTTATCTTCATCTTCATCTTTCAGGATTTACCTTGCACCACAGGTTTAATCTTAGCACCTTGAAAGCGTTTTTATGAAGGTACAAGAAACACCTCATATGTCTTGCTGTTCGACAGCTATGTCGAAATAAGATTACATAAGTAAACTTTTAGCTACATGCCATTAGTGAATTAAGTTAATTGACTTTAGGTGAGTTAATATGATGTTAATGTATGGGCTATTTTTGGCTAGTAAGTCGTGTAAATCATGTAGAATTGCTAGGTGGTCTCGTAATCTGCAGTCAGTAAGTACGTATGTGTTTAACTGTGAGTGGCTCGTTACTACATGTTCAAATGGGTCCGTCTTGTCGTTCCATCATGGGGGTTTATAGGAAATAATTTCGGGGGGGGGCTGAGACCATTTCCGGGGGATGGAATACTAACAATTTAGAACTTGGAATAGTTTTAGGCAATTAAAACGCGATTACACCTAAAATAAAACTGTTTTTATGAACTATGTGATCTTATTTAATTTATTTTTAAGGGTTTTATGACACATTTTTGCCGCAAACCAAAATTGCGGGGGGGGGGGGGCTGCAGCCCCCTCAGCCCCCCCCCTTATATACGCCCATGCGTTCCATTAGAGATTAGTGCGTTAGTAAACTGTTTCGTAAGTCTGGACAAAATGACATATACTTGTCTTGTTCGTCTTTCTTTTGGCCAGACTGTCGTATTTTTAATTTGTCGCAGTTTGTTTTCAGAATTAATTCATTCTGTCTAGGAGTCGTATAATGTTTTATTTTTGGCTAAAGACGGGCAGGAGACGAACCTTGAAATCCATCGGAAGAAACTGACCCACCCTCAAATAAATTTCACCCTTGGAATCTACAATGTGGGCTATCTAAAGACCAGTTCTAAATCAGAATACCTGCAATTGCAAGGTAACTCCAACCAGGACATGTTGCCCTTCATAGCAACCCTGCTTAGTAATTAGTATTTAAAGATTTATGTATGTACACGGTAATTATGATTTGCTGTTATGGATCACTTCTGGGTTGTTTTAATTAATTCATGAAATAAGAGCCAATGAATGAGGAAGAGTTTTTAAAAAAATGATTTATGGGTTTCTCCCCTCTTAGGCGATTTAAGAGGACAATTTCCGAGATAAGGCGGGTAGAGATGCCCTTTTCATTTTCCCGTGAATGAGTTAAATTGGGGTCTGGAAATTTTACGGATATTTAATGTAATCTCAAATGTATTCACTTAATTTATTTTTACCTAGAGTAAAGCTTACTTACTTTTGACTGGATTGTGTTATTTATGAGGGCTACGTTTAAACCCGAGTTTACTCGGGTAATGTCGCATGGGCGTATATAGAAAATAATTTCGGAGGGGGCTGGGAAAATTTCGGGGGGGGGGCTGAGACCATTTATATATATATATATATATATATATACATATTAGACATGCGCGCCGCGCCGGCGCCGCTACGCCACGCCGGGTTTTAATGACGCCGCCGCCGCCGAGCCTATTCAGTCGGCGCGCCGAGGGGAGGAAATCTACTAGTGTACTGCATAGTGACCGGCCGGCGCCATTTTGTGCTAACCTTCTGATCGATTAAACGCTTGTGTGTTGTTATCGTTGATCGGAAAATGACAAAGCTTGTATCATAAACATACTCGACGATATAAAACTAAAAATACGTCCGACTCTCAGGAACTGCGTCATCTTAGCGCGGTTCCGTTTTTAGCCCTAGTGCTATTTGTAAAGGAATAAATACAGTTTATGGATAGGGTTTGATCTTTCTTTAAAAATATAAGAGAGAAAACTTTATTTAAAACGAAATAAAATGGGCTCCCCAATTAAATTGGTTTGCTAGGTATACAGCGTGCTTATCATCCATTCGGAAATAGGGTCAATTTTCAGGCTGAAGATGTAAGGATTTCGAAATAAGTAATAGAGAATAAAGAAGATGAAGACGAAAGAAGGAGATAGTGATGGATGAGAAGGAATTTCCAAATCTCAAACAAAAGGAAGTTTAAGAAGCCACAACAGGAAACTGACAGTATCCTAGGACTCCTCGACAACACAACGTTCGCCCCGGGAAAACACTATTATCATTAAGTGTCTCATTTTCTTGCCTTATAGAATAATTTTTTTTTTTTTTTTTTTTTTTTTTTTTTACGGCGCATCGACGTCTAGGCCATTAGCGCCGACATCCAGGGTGCAGAAAGGAATGTTCCCAACGAGCCGTGGGATGAGAACATTCCTGCCGCCGCGGCGGCACCGGTGGGAATCGAACCCACGATGTACCCAAACCGAAAATGAGTTACATAAACATTTGTTCCACTTGTATCAAAAACTGTTACAGATATCGCTTTAAAAACGGTTTCATTTGTTTTCGTATGTTAAGGAATATATTACGCGAGTATCTGCAAGCATATAAACCGGAAGACGTAAGCGTTAAGATTTTTTTCACGGGAAGTTCTCGCCAACAGCACTCGGAGGACGGATTCTACTGGTTAAAGAACTTGACGTTTCAAATTAGACGATTTTTGTACCAAAGATCTTCAAAATCTGACCATTCTTGAGCCTGTGAAATAGCGGACAAATATATATATACTGCGATTAAAATGTTAACATCTCCCTTGGGGGTTAAATAAAAATAGCGCGCGCCGCCGCCGCCGGCCATTTTAGTCCAGCGCGCCGCCGCCGGAAAATTCAGCCTCGGCGCGCATGTCTAATACATATATATGGAATACTAACAATTTAGATCTTGGAAGAGTTTTAGCCAACTTAAACGCTATTACACCCAAAATAGAATATGTTTTATGAACTAAATGATCTTATTTAATTTATTTTTAAGGGTTTTATGAAATTTTCACCGATCAAATCAAAATTTCGGGGGGGGGGGCTGCAGCCCCCTCAGCCCCCCCCCTTATATACGCCCATGTAATGTCGTCTTACAAAGCTACATACGCTTGACGTCCGCGCCTGAGATACTTCGGGTATAGATACCGTTTCGAATCTCCGTTCACTGCCCACGCCCCGGGAGCCGGGGTGAGCCCTCGCCCCGGCTCCCGAGGTCTCCTACGACCTGTCGTTTTATTGCTCTAACTCAGGCTGGGCACCTCAAAGAAGGGTTTAGATTGCTTCTGGGCATTGCTAAGTGAACAAGTCTTGAGGGAGAGTCATTGGTTCCTGAAGAAATTACTTTTTTTCGACAATTTCTTCAAAATTTACGTGAGTATCCAATAACAATAAATTAAATGCGTAAAATCTTTTTACAATTATTCAGTACGGTTAATTATTGTGGAACGTTGTTCTTTAGTTCCTAGAATGTCTGGACGTAGAGGAAAAAAACAACAGTGGTCATGGATTTTATTTAAGGTTGTCATTTTTTTTTAATATAAACATAACAAAATATTCTCTTCATAACAGTTATAACAGATGCCATTACTTTAATTCTTAGTTAATTAAATGAATAATTATTCGTTTTAATGTCGTGTTTTGCATCTTCATAATATATTTCTCAGTTTACTAAAAATCGATTTACGGAAAGTGATGCTACGTTGACTAGTCGGCCGAAATGTGTCTCCTGCTTTCGGGCAGACAAGTCAACGTAGCGCAACAGAGAGTAGTATCTCGTCTCCTGTTCCTTCAGTTACGAAATTATGAGTATTTATATCATTAAATTAAAAAAATGGCGGAAAGAATTTAGAAAAATACTCTGATACGATTTTCTGGCATCACCCTAAAAAGGAAAAGTTCAGAAAAAGGTACTATACTTTTTTTTATTGAATGTTCAGGAGTCATTTTATATTGTTAGAGTAATAAAAACCGCTTTATTTTCAGAGTAGAGGAAATCCATGACATAATTTTCAATGCCTCTGATGACGAATTAGAAATCGATTTGTAAATTAGAAATCGAAAAAATTGAGACTGCTCATTTTTCAAGTAATGCTGCTAAATTCACATGTTTTGTACAACGCATTAGTGGGTCTGCCAAATCTATGACCCTCTATGACTTCAGGCTGGCGATAATAGAAACACTAGTCGACGGACTGCCTCAAATTTGTCAGAACCTTGTCTGAAAGGTTACAAAGGGTAAACAATTAGAAGGAGATGCAAAAACTGATCGGATAAACAGAAAATTAGAGAAAACACGCTGTATTGCTGTACTCATTGCTCAAATCAACCAGGACTTAGTTTAGGTTTCTGCTTTAGGGAATTTACTAACTATAAGTAAGAATTGTTAGTATAAGTATAGGAATCAATAATTAGAATAGTATGTTAGTTAGTAAGATATTAGGAGCAGAAGGTAGATAATAAATAATAGTTATAAGTTTTACTAATAACTTAGGAAAATTGAAAATAACTAAAATAAAGTAATAATGTAAAATAAATTACACCTACATCGCGTGTTTATTTATACAATAAAAGCTTATTATATTAACTTGGGCATAAGTATAATATCACTCTATTGGTATTTCTACATTAGATTGCCCAACAAAGACAATGATACGTACCATTTCAGGTAACTATGTGAGACTAGAGTTGGTGCCCACGCCCCGGCTACCGGGGTGAGACTTCGCACGGTGCCCTCGCCCCGGCTCCCGGGGCGTGCTACCAACCGGATGTTAGCGTCATTAGAAATGCATTTCAACTTATTATACTTTATATTCTTTGTTATTTATTAAAGAAAATAAGATAAAAAGTAGTTGGCTCCTGAGGAAGTTATAAAATTTTGAGGGGCAGTGAATGTGTTAACGAATTAACTCGGGCGCAGAAATCTTTACGGATATTCTATGCCTTCGCCCCTATTATTTTTACTTTAGCTCTTATTACTAATTATTAAATATACTACAGTTTCGTATTACTTTTGGCTTGATTGTGTTTTCCTTTTATTGCTACCAATGTTGGGCAAAACTAAAAACTAAAACTAAAATTAAAACTAAATTCACTTTTTGGAATAAACTAAAACTAAACTAAAAATTGCAACCTAAAAAAAACTAAAACTAAAATTTTACTAATTAATGGATTTTAACTAAACTAAAACTAAAACTAAATCTTTGGGAATTGACTAAAAACTAAAATAAAAATTTAGTTTAGTTTAGTTTTACTAAAATAACATGAATTAATATAAATCATATGTTATTTCGATAATTAAGTAAATTATTAAAACTAATAGAACTTGCTTAAGAATAAGAAATTGTGGCTTTTTCTCGTAATTTGAAAACATATGTTCTTTGATAAACTAAATTAGTTAACTAAAAACTAAAACTAAACTAAAATCACAAATTTAGGTCTCTTTTACTAAACTAAACTAATTGCATTACTAAAAACGGAGTCCATATGATTAATAATTATACAAATCTAAAACTAAACTAAAACTAAAACTGAAAATATAACATTAGTTTAGTTTTAGTTAGGGAAAACTAACGTTAGTTTAGTTTACTAACGTTAGTTTTGCCCAACACTGATTGCTACGCCATTGAAGCCCGAGTTAAATCGGGTAGTGACAGAACCAGAATAAATATCTTGGTTTTTTCTCGAAAAACTTTTGTTTTGTTTTCTAAGCACCTTGCAAATCTAAATCTCTTGAGCTATCTCTGTTGGCAATAAAAATGGCATAAAAAATTCGGAACGTTTGGAATAATTTTAAATAGAAATTCCGCCATTAAGCGTTTAAGAGGAGTAAAAAATGAATATATATATATATATATATATATATATATATATATATATATATATATATATGTATATATATATAACCCCCCAGCGGTCGTTTGATATTCCGGGAGGTTGCGTTGAAAAGAGCGTAATTATTTCATAAGGCTTGACTTGTGATAAAATCTATTGCTTGTGCATTGCTAAAGGCCAAATGGAAAATCAGCGTAGCCGAGGTATGTGCGCGCGAGGGCGTATACGGAAAATGCTGAAACAAGTTTTTTTTCCAATCATGTCCTGAAGCATGAAAACTTGAAGAATTATTATTATATTACAAGTTGTATGTTGTACGTCAGCTGATCATTAGAAAAACACATTACAAAATGTCATTGTTCGAATCATTTTCTTAGGAATGAAACTTTGTTACAGCTCTTTATACCATTTCCAAAGCAGCTGATGATGATGTTTGCCTGTCTAAGAATAAACAAGCAAAGTGTCCTTCCTGAGAAAATGGTTCGAACATTTTCAGTTTTTAACATGTTTCATGACCGGTGACGTACACATACAACTTGCAATGCAGCTGTTTTGTGAAATTCTCATTTTTATCATAATATAAATAAATGATCATTCTACAAGCTGTCATGCCTGAGGAAATGATTCGGAAAAAAACAAAACTTTTTTACGCATTTTCCGTATGCGCCCATGCGCAAAACGAAGAATGTAATCAAATCCACCTAAATTATATCATTAAAGGAAAATTTCAACGACAATAAGAAATTGCAAATATTACACCAATAATGGTTTGTATTATGAGTACTTGCCATAAGGTGGGTACATGACCAACACCTTCACATTCCAGGATACGACAACAGAGAGCAGAGGTCAGTAATAAGGCGATGACTGGTCCAGGAACCACCGCATGGGGTGTGGCAAGGACGAAGCTAGTCAAGGACATACAACAGGTCTGTTTTATTCCTCACAATATCCTTAGTATAACGGGAATATATATAGGGGAGCTTTGTGAAGTAACAAGAAAATAGGTGTATAGTAATCTGTAGATATGTACAGGGGCATATATAATTTGGGGTGGGGAGTGGGAGCATTTGGGGGTTTGGAATACTAACAATCTAGAACTTGCAATAGTTAGTCAACTAAAAGGCTATTAGGCCACAACAAAAAAATTTAGCATAAATGCGCGGTGGCCATGTACGAAAAAGAAGAATGTATTTTATACAGAACATTACATAGGTTTGCCAGGTGGACCTAAAGCATATTTGTGCTCCTGAAGACTATTTTGCGCCAAATTTTATCAAAAACCATTTTTGTGGCAACTAGAGAGCAGAAAATATGAATCACTTATATTTATTTTGAGTTTATATAGTTATTTCAAACATATTATTCAAGAATGCAGCCCTACCACTTTTTTGCGCAATGTGCTTAGAAGTGCAGCTCCTACGAGGCGTTTTTTTAATTGCCTGCTTAATGTCAATTTTTAGTTTAACAATTAACAGGCGCTAATGGCCCAGATGTCGATATACAAAAAATGAACCACGTCAATCATGATATATTTATTAGGGCGTCTTCTCCCTTCTTCCGGTGTAATTAATCCCGCTTATGAAGTTGACCCCTTGGCACAATCTGGAGGTGCCGATGAGAAATGTCCACGTTTATGAATCCATAATTGACGAAAATAACGCTGGTTCAAATTTGTCTTTACATGAGTCGTACTTTTTATTTAAATTTTAACTTCCACTTATACATAACATAAAATTTTTGGGACGGATTGTCTGTAGATTAACACACTTTTCTAACCAGGATAGAGCTAATGCATTTTCTTTTTTGGAAAGATTTACCCATCACCCCTAATAGATACGGAGTGCTTACGCCTAAACAGTCACGGTCACCGAGGGAAATATGTATTTACAGTATACGTTTTTTAGCATGTTTCTTAAAGGAGACCCGGTGGCCGTGAATGTTAAGGCGTGAGCTCTTAACACTCTGTGCCAAGGGTCTTGGGTTCGATTCCCAATAGGGGTGGTGGCTTTTCTTTAGAAAAAAAAGACAAGGCATCAGCCGTACCCTGGCTAGAAAAGGATGGTGACCTATAGATAACACGTCCTAAAATATTTCTGATGTGAAGGGACGTTTTGAAAAAGTTTATTTTTTAAATTGGATATAAAACTGAAGGAATAACAATAAGTTTCGTGTGCGGCTAGACTGAAAACCTTGAGAAAATTCCAGTAGGATAATGTCAAGGGCATTAAGAACATAGCGCCCCCTCCTTGTAGAATTGACCTGGGAAATTATGAACTTTTTCAATCTCAAATTTAGAATAATAGACATTACTCCTCTAGCGGTTAAAATTCTGTTTCTTCCGACCAGAATCATGGGATACAAAATTTCCAATCCAAACGATTGGATGAGATTTTTACAAAATTACGGCTGTACAGCAATATATATATATATATATATATATATATATATATATATATATATATACACATATACATATATATATGTGTGTGTGTGTGTGTGTGTGTGTGTGTAACTTCGTAGTCTAGTAGATAACGTTTGATAAAGACTTTATAAAAATAGTGACATGATCGAAACCTCAATAGCCAGATTCCTCGAGAATATGCTAAAATATTTTGCAGAACGAATGAAACCAGATAGGTAAAAAAACATTAGATTTTATAACGTATAACCAAAAAAGCAGTAATTGTAATTGATAGTTTATCATAAAAAAGGTTTTGTCTAATGATTTTTCAGAAAACACATCGTTGTTTTAAACTGAGTTTTGGGAATAATTATTTCGTTGTAGGAGAGAAATTGGCTCACTGTAGTAAAGAAAATGTTGTACAATCGATACTCATAAACCTAAAGTTAAGGTATACTAAACACTTCTTATGTATTTCCGTTCTTTTTCATCCTTTTATCCGCCGAATTCCATGCACGTATGCGTTTTCAGGCCGAACACCTTGCACAATTGCGGACGAGCATGCAAACTTTGGCTCATTAAGCAGTGTTGGATGTTCGAGGAAGTGAGGACTCGACGGATGCAGACCACGTTCCCGTTGCAAGTCCGTACGAGCTCTGACTCCCAATGACTTATCGGGCGCGGTATTATGTAGAACCGATGGTTTCAGAAGTGAATTAACATTTCAAGCGGTCTGTGAACTTTCACTAGTTTCTTGGGACTATTTACCAATTTCCTGTAAAACCGTGTAAAATGTGATGGAAACAAAATATACTGCTCTAACCCCCAGGCTTGTAGGAACAGGGTGCAGGAAATCTTTCAGTGCCAAAATCACATGTGATTCCAACCTTAACGAGCCCCTGGAAGGTTTCCTAGAACTTCTTTAACTCCAAAGGTGCCCAAAATTTATATATCTTAGTTTGAACATCAAACATTTAGAAAAACTTTCAAATGAATCCATCTTATCTAAGTACACGAACCGTAAATTAGTTAATAAAACTAGTTTTACTGGTAGTTAAAAAAGTGCACCAAAAGATCTGTTTTAAAAATATATGCTAGTGTGTTAAGGTGTCGGAATAACTTCATTGAGTTAATCTTATGTCACGTGGGATGAGTAAGTTGTCACATTTGCTGAAATCTGACATTATGCGTTTAACAGTTAGCTGTACGTTACACTCTGAAAATAACCATGCCTTTCATTTTACTCTATTAAATAAGTAATAAGTTGCTGATCTTATTTATAATTTTGTATAATGGAATAAGTGAATAGTTTAGAATGTAGTCCATTATTTACTCGGATATATAGGTCTAGAGAAAACACCTGTACACTACCACTGGAATGGATAGCCATTGTTAGATAAGCCCATAAAGATTACAAGAATTGAGCAGGCATAATTGTAAAATGAAACGAAACACCCTTTCACTCATAATTGCATTCTCTTTCAAAGAGCGTTGATTGTCCTTCTGACGAAATGAAGGATCGGTCGTTTCCTTCAGATCAATTTCATAATTAGGCGTGGTTTATGGATCAGAACAGAAGGATGAAATAACTTTCAACTAATCTTAGATGGAATTTATCGGTGGACATGTTAATAGCTTTAAATTGTAGGTATAATGTCTAATTGGCGTTGTAGAATGATTTGTTTTCTTAATAATTATTTATTATATGTTAGATCATACAGATCAATCCGTGATTATATTTTCTTGAAGATGATCGATAACATTTACAGCATCATCGAAAGTTGGAAGATGATCTAACCAGTAGAAAAAAATTGGTAGCCTTTTGTGAACAACATGGCGGAAAAATGTCAGCTGATGTGTACTCTTGGTAACTTATCGATTATAAATCACCCGTTCGTGACATTTTACATTCATAAATTATTGGAAGATTGTGTATGATCGTCAACCCATCAAAATGTCTTTTTATTTTTCAATTTGTGTTATAAATAAAGGTTATAAAACGCCAAATATTTTTTTACATGTTTCACGCCCGTCTGTCTAAATTTGAAGTAATGTTGTGTTTCCATTATTGAACTTTTAAACGAATTTGGTTACATTCTAGGTCACAATATAAATAATAAGTTTATTTTAAAGCATCACATTGTCCAAGATCTATGATATTTCACCTCCAAAAATGTCTAGACTTCCTTCCTTATAAAGTTGTCAACCTTCAAGTGTATCATGGCCGCATTCATTAAAACCGACATTGAATATTTCTATTCGACAGGTTCTGGATGCCATGAACTAAATACATAACAATTTAATTATTTGAACTTAATTATTCGATTTTAAATTTATCACTAAGAGTCTAAGGCCTAACGTATGATTCATTTTAAGAAGACTACAACTTTTGTTTAAAAATATATCTTATCTTCCGTTATCTAATCCACTTTATGGACAATCTTTATCAAATTTCGTTCCATTTACATAAAATATAATATTATATACTTTAATAAATAGGTAATTACTTTAATTTTTAGGGGCGAGGTTAGCTCAGTGGTTGAGCACTGGACTAATAAGTTGGAGGACCTGAGTTCAAATCCCGAGCAAGCAATAAAGATTTTTTCTTCTAGTGTCTTCGTTCATGGATTGAATTTGGCCTCCCTGACCGTCCCTAACAACCCAGCCTTTAATAAAATTATCAATGGGAACCTTGGGCGATAATGACTCTAGCAGTCGAAGCAGCCAAGGGGAAAATCAGGCGGCCGGAGCATATTACTAACCACACTACCTCCCTAGTGCGCGTATGGTCATGAATCAGATACCTCTATATTATCTGTCCCTCAGGGCCCTCTTGGCCTGTTACGGGATTGTTTTTCTTTTTTTTACTTTAATTTTTAAGGTTTATGGGGGTTAGGGAAGTACAAACTCGATATAATAGATTGCTTTATTGTGGGTCACTATTTTAAAAGAAAAACACTATTTCAAAACAATGTTTTGCCTAACACAGAAATTCAAGTTCTGTAGAATCCTCAAATGTAATTTGACGTGGGGAATAGACACAACTTACTTTAAGCATTTTCGGGAAAACTCGAGAAAAAAAAATTACATATACCTATCTATTATTTCTTGCATTCAAAAATTACGAACTGACTTGAAAAAATGTCTTCCTGTTTCAAATTCATATAAACTAAGCTGTGTAATTTTTTGTAATATTTGTGAAAGGGGAAGTACTTCAGCTTCTTTTATACAAGTTTTAGAAAAATAGTTGTATGAGCTAACGGTATATCCACGTTGCCTACACGGGTTGCCGTTGATCGCCGAAGTTAAGCAACGTCGAGCATGGCCAGCACCTGAATGGGTGACCGTCCTGTTGCAATTATAAACAATTGGAAACCTACGGATAGCCCAATCATTGATACGCTAGAAAAAAAAGTTTGTGGGCAGAGAAAACAACTTCCCATATTGGCGATGAATATTAATATAATCAAGGTTTTGTTGAAGCCAAGGGAGTCTTCTGAACGGAAATTGCTTGCAAGGACATAGATTTCACCACATCATCCTGCAAACACCATGATACGGTAAAATTTCTGCGGGAAGTGAATTGTCGTAGATAACATGATCTGATAAGTCAAAAAATAGGAAATTAACAATTGTGTTTCTTTTTGCTATGGTTCTAATGCCCTTGACATTAGAATCTGCTAATTATCCGGTCGCTTCCAGGCATATTACTGACACTTTCAAACCTCTGTTTATGGGAATAAGTTAATCAAAAGTTGGATCACAATGCTGGCTCATTAGGCCATACAGATACAATTTCTTATAAATAAATAAATTAATATTAATAATGTCCTTGACTGTTTATGGATCATAAAATAATAAACATTATGCGTTCTAACAGATTCTTAAATTAATGAGTAGTGAATTTTTGTAGATTACAATAGCTGATAAGCCAAAAAATGCCCGCCAGTTCTTTTTCTAACCTCAAAATGGTCTTATTTTCGGTGGAGGGCAATAAAATTCAAATACGAGGCTGGCAGAGAAGGAAAATCTTAGGTAAAATGAAAGATGTAAAATTCCTTCACAAGAAATTTTATTTTTCGCGCTAAGCGCTTTCAGCAGCTGCTGCTACCGTCTTCAGAGCTTATAATGAGTTTAGTTTCATAGCTGAGGGCTAACTCAAATTTGTGAAGGAATTTTACATCTTTCATTTATGTCCTTAACTGTTTATGGGTCATAAAATAATAAACATTAAATGTTCTAATAGAATTTTAAATTAATGTGTAGTGAATTATCATAGATTACATTATATCATAACCCTAAGCTCAGAATGGTCGTATTTTCTCAGGGAGGCGATAAAATATTAAATATTTATAGGAAATTAACGATTGTGCTCAATTGTGGAACGTAAAAGGACTATGGACTTTCTTTAGAAACTTCGCTGTGGTTCAAATATCCTTGACTTTTTATGGGTCAATAAATAATAAACAATAAGTGTACTGACAGATTCTTAAATTAAGCAATGAATCCTAAGGCGTGAACACTCCATGCATGCGGTCGTGGGTTCGATCCCCACTAGGGGTTATAGCATTTGTATGGAAAAAAGGCTAGAAAAGGGTGGTAATCTATAGATAACCCGCCCAAAAGTCTTTGCCAATTCTAAATGGATATATAAATTTAAATAAATTAATTTTTCTTGTGTAGGAGGTAGGTCATTGAATAAAATTCCAGAATAACGTAATCGTCAATTTATTAAAATGGCTCTACATTAGGCTCTATATTTGGCAGTATTTAGTTTTATGCTCCAGAAGAGGCAATCCAGCACAACCTTTAGAGCCGTATTAAAAAATTGACAATATTGTTAACTGGAATTTTATTCATTGACCTTCCCCTTACACAAGAAACATTGTTGTTGAGATTTACTTTAGAAAAACGAAAAGGCATCAACCCTATCATGGCTACAAAAGGTTGGTAACCCATAGATAATCCCTCCTAAAATTCTGTGTCAATAATAAGTGGATGTTAAAATTTAAATAAAAATAAATAAATTAAATAAAGTAAGTAATTATTTGGCTTAGGGGAGTGTTTTTGTGATTAAGATCGGTAAGAAAACCACTGAGTGGCTCAGTGATTAGGGAAACGGACTGTGGCACTTAGTGAGTGGTTCTAAGTCGGTATACTCACTTTGGGTTCGACGATAGAGATTCCGGCACAAAAAAAGGTGGATAGGCTTGTCTGTTATGAGCCCCTGAGAAGTCTGTTGGGTTGTGTTTCCCTCAAAAAATGATTTTGTTATTCACGAATTTTAATAAAATGGAAAATTTTACAAAAAAGGCGAAATTTCATTCAGTAATATCCAAACTGACAAATACTGCCAAAGGCCCTACCGGAATGAGTATTTTTGTTCCCGCAGATCATCGAAGATAAGCCAGTGGCGTTGCCAGTAATTGGATGGGTGACCACCTTGGGCCCATGGGCATAATAAAAGGATATCGTAAAAAAAAAGTAAAAGACATGACAAATAGTTTGCACGATTACAACACTCCTCAGTACCAATTAGTACTGTATGAAGAACTACTGGTTCCACTGAAGACCAACAGTAAACTCACTGGTGGAACAGTTAGGTTATTCATGAAGTAACTGTAACTTGGTAATGATAAATGCTTAAAATTGTCAAGAGCCGATACGGAGTCTAGTCCACTGGGACTGGAAGACCTTGGGACTTAAATGCCTCCCACTTGGCAAGACGCCATTTGAAAGAAAATCATATCAACTAAAGAACTGGCTTACTTTGCTTTAGATAATAAATATTTCTCTTAGAACTATTCGAAATGTGAAGATTAATATAGCATAAAATCTAAAGGTATATAATTTTGAAACCTCTAAAATAAATACGTTATGAGTACTTCGAAGAAGTTTTTACAATTTACGACGAAGGCTTGACAAGATACTCTGACCGCATTGCCTTCAAGCTGAACACAAAAACGGTTCTCCTTCTAGACCAGACTATCCTATATAATAATAGTAAACAATACAAAAAAAATAAATTTGGAGAAGCAAGTGATCTACAAAAAGTGAATAACCTATTATAAAGAAAAATTCCATGTTAGCTATGAGCCAAAAGAATTCAGTGTACAGGAACTACGGTTCGGTTCCAGAGACACCATTTCGAAGGTGACGGTGGCATTAAATTTATAATTACAATAATAAACATATTTATATGTTGCTGTTAGTTTTTAATATTTTAGGTTACACTTATATATTTTCTATTCGTTGATTTGGTGATTCGAGTTCTTATTTTATTTCGTACTTTCTGCTATTTCAAAGGAATAGTCTCGTTGCGAGCCAAAAATAAATGGATTGAAATAGTCATTTTCGGTATTATGTATTAACATTTTTTCATATGTAACGCTATATATAAACAATACAAGAATGGGTATATAATGTAAAATTTAGACATTTTAAAATATTCAAAAATAATTACCTTTTATTTTAAACTCATCAACATATTAAGTCAAAAATTCAATCGCTTCACTTTGTTGTATTAATGGGTAAATGTTGATTTGTTTTTTATTTGTATTCACAAAATTTAAAGACTGACGTTAATGACCCCAACGGTTGACACGCCTTAAATTCAACCAAAAAAAAATTTTGACTTAATATGTTGATGAATTTATAATAAAAAGTAATTATTTTAAAAATTTAAAGAAGCTCAACATATACACTAAAATGTAAGCAAATCTTGTAAATATAGTTGAATTTTATGTGAATATTTATTTCATACAATTAAATTTTATTGTGACATTGTTTTAGACATTCGTTTAGAACAGGAGTAAGTATTCTATTTATATGGATATATTTGAAGTATTTGTTCATTATAGTTTATATTATTATATAATATTCTTTATATGTTTTTAAGCATTCATATAAATTATTTTATAATTATATTTTATTTATTTATTCTTTTTTTATATATATATTTTTTATAGGTTTTCCTAAGGTAAATAAATAAGTTGTGTTTCGGGCAACCCGATTTACTTGTTCAACCACTTTTTCTGTTTAGTTGTAAAAAAATCTTTTTTTGTAAAAGAAAGTTTTTCCCCTATTAATTTTTTTTTTCTCAGACTGTGACAGAATTTCAAATTTTTTAAACTAGTAAAAGAGACCTTCCGCAAAGTTTCAGGACTCCAAAAATAAATAGATTTATATTTTTTAGCAGTAAACTTATGGTATAGAGTTAAGTTTAAAGTCTCTTTGAGCCCTGAAACACTATTTACTGGTATTTAATTATTAAACACTTCTATCTGTTTATATGACTTTCGTTTGACTGATATTTTTTGATTATTTTTTGGGGGGGGGGGGTGAGGAGGTTAAGTCCCTTCAAGCCCTAAAAAAATCCTAACAGTCTATTTACTCAGTATATACTCTAAAATATTATCAACATTTACTCACCCTGAGTAAAGAGCCGTGCATGGCCGTGATGTGTGTGAGACTGGACACTCCCCTCCTCTCCCCTGCATTATATACCACAGCCAGCTCCAGTCTGTTCGAGGTCTCCGTGGGGCTGTTCCTGCTTCTAGTCAGTACATATGGGGAGGCTCTGTGGAGACGTGTCGACTCCGAAGCTCTTGAAAATCAGTAGAAAATGTATTGGAACAATTGCTATAATTTTCTAAACGAGAAAGAGAGAGAAAACGGCCGTCACGGGAACGTGACATACCTCAAAATTTCCCAATCACAGGAACTGCATCATCTCAGTTCATTTCAATTTCGTTCTTATCAATTGTGTCACATGTAATATACACCACAATGGAATATACGCACCATGAGATATCACAGTTGATGAAATCATTGTGATTTTTTTGGAGCTGTCTGAAATTCCAGCTTTAACAAAAATCAGTATGTCTGCCGGTTCCATAACCAAATCGCGTGAATCAGTCCCAAATCTGATCGGCTCTGAATATGTTAATAAGCCGCAATAGTGGGTGGTCACATATGTTACTTGGTTTAAATATTCACTTTACAAAAGGTCAAGGTGTAAATGCTGACGATATTGAAGTCACCCGAGAAAATTTCATGAATTTTGATGAGCTTTTTGGAATTCTAATGTGTTCTAAAAATATAATGTCTAGAAGAAACCGAGACGAGATTAAAATTTAAATTTGTGTATTTGAATTTTTATAAAAAAAGATGCGAAGCATTTTTAAATATTTAATTATAGTTCCTGTATTATCTAGGACGATATATGAATGACAATTACTCCAATATATATATATATATATATATATATATATATATATATATATATATATACATATATATATATATATAGGAGTAATTTTCCATACATGTATTGGTGGATTGATTTGTTACAAATATAAAACGTTACACAAGTTTATATAACTCTTTAGTGAATTTTTAATTTTTTTAACCCTCCGCCTATAACGAAAATTCGAACATAATAAAGTAGGCTGCCCAATTTTATTGAGTTTCTGGCTTCATATCATCACCATTCCCTGAGGCATTCCATTATAACATGATCGTCTATTTTTTTTCAATGGTTACTGTTTGCTTCTTCGGCATCTGAAAGTGATAAAACATAGTTCACCTAAAAAAACATTTAGGGAATGCCCAATTCTATGTTAATTCCGGCTTTATCAAAAAACAGAGGAATGATGTCCTTAATGGCTCATTATGCACAACGAGTTGATATTATTAATATATATATATATATATATATATATATATATATATATATATATATATATATATATATATATATATATTGTTATAAAATAAAAATTAAAATTAATTTTAATAATTTCATTTTTTTATATTTCGACGTATAATGAATTTTTAATTTAATTTTATTATTTAAACGGGTCGTGTTGGGTTCTTATACAAATTAGTTAGCTTGAAATATAAAACACGTCTAGCTATATTAATCTTATTACCTCAAAATAATATAAAAGGTATACTGTATAACATAAATTACCTGATAACCAAATAAACTCTTCTTGATTTGTTTTCTTTTAAAATCCTTCAAAACACCAAAACTTCAACCTGCTGGCCAGAGAATACGTAGCAAACTGACTGTCTGAGAAAAAATAACTGACGATCTCCCGGGTGAAGATGCCTTCTTGATTTAGATTAAGGAAATTTTTTTTAAGTTATCATTTTATATTACTAAGAAGTAATAAGATAATTCTTAATGATAGTTGGGATATCACAACAATATATATATATATATATATATATATATATATATATATATATATATATATATATATATATATATCGGATATCGGGTATTCTATTTTCTCCTGTGGTCAGGCGTACGTTGCCCCATCAAGAGTCATTAGCTTGAATGGGGTTCATCTCATCCATTTTGAGACCAATCGCCGAGTATAATCGGTTTTGATCGTTATACCTGATCTGACAGACATTTAGGCCAGTAAGACCCGACGTCGATATGTAAAAGACCGGGATTACGCTGCCGTCAACGTACCCGACTAACCTCCTACTTCACTTCCTCGACAAACAGCTCGACGCACTGCCAAGCGGACGGTCACATCTCTGCGTCATCCTTCTCAAACCAAACTCCCATGACGCCAACTCTAAATTAGTTTACAAAAAGTATTGATATCCCCAAAAAGACTTACGTTGAAAAAAAAGGTCAAGTTCCAGGACTTTCCCAAAAACAGTTTGCGTATCAAAGTTATGATATCATAGTATTAGGCCAAGATTTAGGCTCTCAATAACTTGTCAAGAACCTTATAATACCCTCTCTTATTTGTGAATTTTCAACTTGGACAGTTTTCATTAAATAATGGCTGCTATGACCATCGATTTATTATAAAAATCCGGACATTTAAAAGATTCAGGCCCTTAGGGCAATGATTCGGGGTTATTATAAACTCTCTAAAGGCTTGAAACGATCGGGTTTGTATGAAATCTATGTAAGTTAAAGCTGCCATAATTTAACGAAATCTGGCCAAGTTGGAAATGTACAAATAAGTGACAGGGTATTGTTCCTGACCAAGTATTAAGACCCTAAAACTTGGCCCCAATACTATTATATCATAACTTCCATGGGCAAACTGGGATGATTATGATTTCACTTATGCAATTCAAAATAAAAGCCATATTAGTGTTAGTGATACTGACTATAAAATACTACAGCTTGAATATAAACAAGGGGTTCAGTGAAACTTGCAGTACTGGAATAGCCAGGATTTCTAGGTTGGTAGGATGACGGACAGAGGGAAGTAAGGATTCCATAGCAAGGTGGCACGGGTGACAAATTATTTTATAAATGCGAAACTTATTGAACTCGTCCCAATTGCTTATTATGGGAAAGGTATATAAATGAGATATATGGGCGGGGGTCACCTTCGGTATTTGTTTGGAAGATCGATGGAGATTTAAGGAAATTCTTCAAAAATTGCAATCCCATTAGCAACATTATTTCAGCATGTTCAAAAAGAGAGGATGTCTTTTGTTCGTATTCACGTTGTATAGAAATACGAACATCAGTTCTTATTAAGACAAAGTCCGACTCACTGGAACTGCGTCATCTTAGCGCGGTTCCGTTCGTATCTCTAGTGCTATTAGTAACGGAATAGCAGCAGTTATTGGTGAGGTTTGATTTTTCGGGAAAAATATCGAAGAGAAAATAGATTTAAGGCGGCACAACAGGAAACTGGCAGTATCATGGGGACTTCCCTCAACCTTTTCACCGTTCGCTCTTGGAAACACTATAACAATCTTTCACATGTTTTCCCTTGTTTTAATCAAATACTCGTTTTACTGTTAAATGCAATTAAAATAAACAACAACTAGTTAAAACGTTAGGTAAACAGATACAAAAACCCGTTCAAAAGAGCAAAACTAACAATTGCGAATTTTCAAGTCGTTATTTCTCTGATTCACAAAACCCCATCAAAAATAACATTAGAATATTTTTTTGTAGAGAATTTAGTAATCTTTCGAATAGTTATTTTCCATATACCACGATTTCCCTACCGTTTTCGAGATATTTTAGAAAATATACGAAAATTCCAAAACTTTTCATGCCTGCTAATGAAATATTTTATTTCAAGTACTTTCTCAAACGGAAAAGTTATCTATCATAGATTAGATAAATATCAAACATCTGGAATAAATTTCAACGGTATTAATCTTTTCTGAATACCCAAACTGAAAATTAGTTTGGAAAAGTAGGTGTTTCAATGTTCCTCGAAAATGGTTACAGATATCGCCTTAAAAATGGTTTCATTCGTTTTCCTACGTTAAGGAACCTATAATACTGCTACCTGTAAGCATATGAACTCGAAAACGTAAGCGTTAAGATTTTTTTCGGTGGACGGATTTTGCTGGTTAACGAACTTGACCTTTCAAATCAGACGAAAGATTTTTTCCTAAATTTCATCCAAATCGGACCATTTTTGAGCCACCTCGAGAGCGAACAGACAAATATATATATATATATATATATATATATATATATATATATATTTGAACCACCGTTATATTATTGACCTATGGGATCTAAAACATGAAATTTTCGTGTCGGCACTTCCGGATTGCGTCATGAGGTCAACCTCATAGGCGGGTTCCCTCCCTATGAAGGGAGGGAGGGACGGCGCTAAAAAAGAGGGAAGGGATCTCGAAATCGCCATTTGTAAAATAAATAAAAAACAGTTATTGATTTCTTAACAATGGCCGTTGTTGCTCATCTGTAATATACCCAATATTTAAACCTAATTCCAGCAAAAAACATTTTCTGCCAAAATCAATTTCGCTTCACTTGACCGTTGACGCCACTTCCGTTACTCTGCCGCGTCACTCGTACATGAAAATTTGGAGTCCTTTAACCAAATGTATATTTTCATGTAGAAATCTATTGAAGTTCCCCCCTCCTAAAAATCTGAGCCTAAAGCCTTAAATAGAACGAAAGAATGTTGAGGTCAGCGATCCAGACTTCCGACTGACTTTACTGTTACTCATTTACCACAGGTGAATGGAAACATTCTCTTCTCTTTATTATCATTTCGTTTAGTTATTAATAAAATAAAATAAAGAATCAGTCCTGTAACAGGCCACAAGGGTCTAGAAGAGCAGATATTGTAGAGGTTTCTGATTCTTGACCATAAGGCAACTAGGGAGATAAAACAAACCGACAGCCTGATTTCCCCTATGCATGTACCTTAAAAGTTTCCAGTTTTCAAATGACGACAAAATTAATTTTTGAAATGTTCCTATTTATTTCAGAGGACCACAAATATTATCGATTCGATACCCAAAGCCCCCTCCCCGTCTGAAATCCTTTTCTTCTGACCCATATTGCTTATTTAGTTCCATGCATTCCAAGGTACTGAGCAACCCTGGATGTCGGAGGATGTGGAGCGGAAATCAAACTCTAATGGGTTCTTCAATTGCTCTTATGAAATGGACATTCAGTTAAGTCATCCCGTAATTGAAGGGGTCGGGGCAAAATAGTGCCAAGCAACATTTTTAACAAAACTTAACTGTAGCTGCTATATGTTGGATATTATGCGGGACTATGTGTTGAAATGGTTAGGGGCAACACGATCAAGTAGCATACAGAGTTTGTAGTCATATTTTAGTGGTTTTTGCATCATATACTGACAGTCCCACATAATATCCAATATTTAGCAGCTACAGTTAAGTTTTGCTAAAAATGTTGCTTGGCACTATTTTGCCCCAACCCCTTCAATTGTCTTATATTTGATCATTATTGAAAATAATGAGGAGAGCCTTCAAAATTGAAAATACAGTCTTTATTTTAAATATCTTACAATTCACACACAATAAAGATTTTCATCTTGCAATAAACAAAATTATTATTTATTACTGTCGCAATTTGTCATTCTTTATTTTGTTATATTCTATACATTAAATTATGAAATCAATTATTTGGTTTGATTTAATTATTTATTTTATTTTATATTAATGTTATTATTTTTTTTTTTATTTATTTATTTTTTTTTAATTTTTTTTTCTCATTTATTTTTTAATCTTTTTTTTTTCTTTTTCTTTTTTGAAATTGAATATAATGAATTTATATTCTTTAGCCTTCATATAGTTTTAATTGATTATTTTTATGAGAGCAAATCACCTTGCCGTTGTGAAGCTCCATGAGTAAATAAATAAATGATCATTATTATCGTACGGGGAAAATGACAATCTAAGATCAACAAACATTCAGTTCTGTTTTTGCTCTTTTTTTATTAAACACACACTAACCAACTGCTTAAAGAAAACGAAAACTCCCTGGAACTGCCTCATCTTCATCGTCTATCTAATATTTGATTTTGGAAACTTAGAATAAAAGTTACTTACTTCAAGTAAATGTTTCAACAACTGAGATGGTCCTACCGAAATACACGCCATTTTTTTAAACCAAACCTTATCCCTATTTCTCATATTTTATACCACATATTTATCCAAATAAAAGAAAAATCAAAAACTCCGTTAATAAAATTCTTCCCTCTTTTCCAAATGTATGTACCTCTGTTTTGCATAAATATGAAACACATGGAGTAAGTCCCTCCGTCTCTTTTGAGCACTCTAACAAAACTTTTATTTTTTCAAGTTTTCCCAAAACGTTAATGGAAGTAGTCTTGAAGGTAGTTTCAATAGATAACTAAATAAATTTACACGAACTTTTAAAATTGTAAAGTCGTTTTTTAAACACGCGATATATACTTTATTAATTCGATACCTCTCTGAATATCACAAATTCTAGAAGTTTTAATGCAGATATCATTTATTTAATAAATATTAATGAGTATATATTTATATTTATACATACGTATATAAATATAAATATAAATATAAATATATATATATATATATATATATATATATATATATATATATATATATATATAAACCGTCTGATGAAGAAGAATAGGATTTCAGCGAAATATCACACAAAAATAAGCGGGGTCCCTCCCTATGGGGGAGGGAGGAACCGCGCTAAAACGACCGCTGGAAAATACCGTATCAGAAACACCAATAATTCACAAGAGCGAAGAAAATAATATATATATGTAAAACCATAAATTAATTTTGTTTAGGGTTGTATCCTTTAGGTTATTTTATTGCATACAGATGAAGATCAGTAAAAAAGCAGAAAGAAGAATCTACGAAGAGCTGATCTGAACAGAATTTGAAGCCCAAAACTAAAGAAATAAACTCCAAAAATGACACGAAAATTTTACGAATATGTTACAAGTGTCCCCGACAAGAGTGAGTAGTTACAGTGTTTATATCTTATTCATGGTTTTGAAAAAAAAAAAAACAAAAAAACTTTTGGCTATTGAGTCTTATATGAAAATCTTTGGTGATTTCGAATATACCTTTTATGGAGAAGGTATGAACTTGAAATATGATGGGCTCAAACTATTTGCCCATTCACCATCGTACTTTGTCACAAAAAGGTCAAACTCTTAAACCAGCTGAATCCACCGTTTAAAAAACGTTCTTTTCTGTGTCGTTTACACGAAACGTCTTAATGTTATTAGATTTCCTGTTGACGTTTTTTATAATTATGAATTAACGCATTGCATATTTTGGACAACAACCGAGCATGTGGTTATAGGATTCACAAACAGGGTGATATGTATTTCGGCAAAACATAACGAAAGAGAGGGATGGTCCTTCCAATAACCCCCTTCAAAACAACTTGATCAGTGCGTGAATCGTACGAATTATGTGGTCGACTTTGACAAAGGCTACACCAGGGTGGAGCCAACCTTGGCAGTGGCCTGCATCCGAAGGAGTTCTGCTCCTCTACTTCCCACTTTGTCTTAGATTTCCTGCTTAATCCGTTAGTAACAGTACTGATATCATTTTATCAGTAATTTGTAAGATTGATAGGTCTTCATATGGAAATGTCCCCATGTTGATATGGAGATGGCAGGGGTCCCCATAATTTTTTGCAACGCCAAAATACAACGGAAGTGACGTAACCGATCTCGAGATCAATAATTATGTTCATAATTATAAATTACATCTGGCAGGGCACATAAATAATAGTGGAATATTCAGAAAAATGGCTCAGAAAGTGATGTTCGGAGAGGAAAGGACATGAACCGAACAATATCGTGCAACTTAAGAAATACAGATCAAAGAGGATGAAGGCATTGTGGGCAAGGAAGAGAATAGAGGATACATTTGTTGATTAAATTGTGGCGTCCCAAGTTGTATTACGATTTTTGTTACCTCCGGGGGCATGTACCGTATCGTGGTCGCCAAATCAAATCAATCTTTATACGTTACCAGCCCGTTTAAGTACTTTTAGAGGTTTGAATTTTTAGTTGGTTAGAGCAGGCAACCCTAGGCAGCATGCGTTGCTAAGACGATAACAAGACAGCTGTTACCGTACTATATCTATTTTTTAATTGAATGTTTCCTTCATAAAATTTGAATTTGTCTCATAAACTGTTATTTTGTCCCTCATACTGTGTACGCTATACCTGGTGATGGTCCATCTGAGGTAATAATATCCGGAACCCTTGCACCCTTCAGCATCCCTAGCTAGAACACTTCTTGGTAATACTCGCAAACATAATGGGTGGTTCCAAATGACATCTTGTAAACATAAATTTTCGCGTTCATTTATTATTGACAACGAATTTTACTCCTTTACTGGTTAAACTCCTATTACTGGTAACCTATAGATAACGGGTTATCTGTTTCGTGACACTGGCCATGAGGGCCTCAGTGTCAAGAAACATTATACTTTGATTACTTATCAATGGATGAATAACTTATAGTATGACGGAAACCATGCTATAATAAACTGCACAAAATTATGTAGTAGCGTTAATTTTGATGATACATTATTTAAGGAAATAAAATAACTACTTATCTGCCGTGACGAATCACGGGCAGTCAGCTAGTTATTCATAACTACAAACTAATTTGTAATTATTTATTGACTCCATGCTTTTCTATACACTTTAAATGTTTAACATATTTATTTGTATTGCTGCTAACGCAAAAATGTTATTATAAATCCTAACTTAATTTTCACTGAATGCTTTCTTAGTGTGGAAGGTATTATTTTTAATGTGATATTTTTAAAAATAAATATATAAATAAAATAAGTTTTTGCTCAAATGTCCATCTTTTTTATGAGACATTATATCCGGCTCCTGCTACGGTGAAAAAAAAAATCATCAATTACTCAACAAATGATCCTGAACAAATAAAAGATGTTGACGCATTCCCTAGATCAGAGTGGATTCTACTAAGATGGCAGAACTTTTTCAAAATGCATGTCACCTGGAACATATATCCAGGGCCGCCACATGGGGGGGACAACCGGGTACAGTTGTCCCGGGCCCGGCCACCGTGGGGGCCCGGGCCGATCCTCGCTAATTGGAAAAAAGTACCGAAAGTGACCTTTGCAGCACCGATTGTCGGCTTTTATTCTCATTTTCCTCAAAACTCAAGATGAAAATAATTTTAAAGTGCCCAAATTCCTAAAAAAAAGTACTAGAATTTTCATTCTGGCTGTCAGAAGTCGGAGCCCGTGATCTGGTCCCGGGCCCGGCTCTGAGATGTGGCGGCCCTGCATATATCGACAGCTAACGTGTTAATATTTAACTATAAACCTTTAAATGTGCTTTGGCGCAATATAAGTGCAGTTTTCTATATCTCTCCACCCGCCGGTGCTTAAATTATATGGTTGCACACTCATCTACCGATTATGTCACGAATTGGCAAAAAAGGAAGTTTACAAAGAAACAATGATCCTCAGAGATCTATCTTCTTGTTATCCAAGCCGTGAGTGTTCGTAATTCTGATTAATGTAATCCCTAGCGAAAATGTAGCAACAACATTTCAACACATTTGTGCTGTATTAAAATACCTGCGGCCGACTAAAGGTTGCGGTGTCCGATATCAAGGTGGACGGGAGTGGTCAGGAAATAGGGTCGCGTCTTCACGTCAAGGTGTCGTGGGGGGCCAACCAGATATCCTTTAGGCGAATTGGAACAGCGCCCCCCCAATCTTATCGTCCCAAATATTTATAAAACTATTTTGGCAGAGTCTCGCCGTAGGAGGGATGTTTTTGTGACAATATCTACGAAGGAGATGCGAATTCAAGTACCACATGTTCCAGGTTGAGTTTTGGCACGTTTCCTCCCTCCTTCCATAGGAAGGAAACCCGCTTAATTATGTCGATCCGATGACGCAATCTGTAGGATGCCGAGAAATGGCCAGGAGAGCCATAGCTGTAATAATGCATTCATTTATTTAAATTTTAACGTCCATTTATTATTAACTAAGAATTTTAGGACGGGTTATCTATAGGTTACCACCCTTCTTTAGAAAAGTTATCTCTAGGTTCTTTAGAAAAAAGAAAAGACATCAGCCCTATCCTGGCTAGAATAGGGTGGTAACCTATAGATAACCCGTCCTAAAATTCTTAGTTAATAATAAATTGACGTTATTTATTTAAATTTATTTATTTAAATTTTAACGTCCATTTATTATAAAAAATTGACGTTAAAATTTTAATAAATAAATAATGTTGAATTGCTTAGGTGACCATACCATTGTAGGACACAACACTATTCAATAAGGAGGTAAGTACAATTCCTCAAACAAACAAAAGTCCGTCACGCAGGAGCTGCATAACTAAGCACTTTCCTCAGAATTTGGGTAGTGTAGACTGCTTTCCAGAACAATTTGCTTAAAATATCCTACATAAATAAAATAAAAACATGAATAGTTCTCTTTTAATTTTGTAATGTGTAACTGATAAATTATTAATTTGCTTCCAGAGTTATGTTTACACATGGTACCTATTACACTACGTAATAAATACAAAATCCTCATATTATCGTATTTTGATCTAACGCAGGAACCGGATACAGTCCCTCTAGCGCTCCTTGCGGCGCCTTTGTGAACCTATGTCTGGCTGGCTTTTCTATTGAAATATATTACAAAGTAAACCCCCCTTTCTGATTGACCGATTCAGCTCATTTTTACAACACTTCTTTCTCATGAGTTACCCACGACGTATACCGCGTTTCGTTACAATACAGCAGAAATTACGACCAGTATGAGTATATTAGTAATTTGGGTCCGGAGTAAACCCCCCCTCCTAATGAACCGATTTAGTTTAGTTTTACAACACATATTTACCTGTAGATTACCACTATGAATACCGAGTATCGTCGAAATATACCTAAAATCACGGCTGGTAGTGGCGAATTGGTATTGTCAGACCAGAGTAAACCCCCCCCCCCCCCTCCTTATGAACGGATTTAGTTTATTTTTATATCTCACTTTTCTCTCTATATTACCAGTACGAATACCAAGTTTCGTTGAAATATAACAAATATTACGGCTGAAATAGTCAAATTAGTGTTTTGGGTTCGGGGTAAACCCCCCCTTCCGGTGGACCGATTTTGGTGGTTAACGAACTCGTTCAATCGTTTGCTAATTGAATGCTATATACCAAGTTTCGTGACGAAAAAACAAAAACTCTGGCCGCTATCGTGTTAACAGACACACACATATATATATATATATATATATATATATATATATATATATATATATATATAAATTTTAACGGGGGTCATTTTCGGTGTCTACTAGGTAGGATTGATAAAGATTTGAAGAAATTTTTCAAAAATTCCGTCATGAGTCCAACCTCAATAGCTACTTTCCTTCGGAGGAAAGTGCTAAAAATGCCCCATTGAAGAATCCCTTTGTCATGAAAATACAGGTGGTTCAAAATTATTCATGCACACACCCATGGGAGTATATAAGGGGCGGCTGAGGGAGCTGTAGCCCCACCCGAAAGTTAGTTTTAATCGGTAAAAATGTGTCATAAAAACTATAAAAATAAATTAAATAAGAAGAATTAAGAATATTAGTTCAGAAAAAATATATTTTTTTTTAGGTTTAATATCGTTTTAGTTGGCTAACTATTGCAAGTTCTAGATTGATAGTATTCCATCCCCCCCCAAATGCTCCCAGCCCCCTCAAAATTATTTCCTATATACACCCCTGATTACAAATATTTTAAGAAATAACCAGTACAGAGAGATACAACACCTTAGAACTGCCAATGACTCACATGAGTAAAGGCAGTATTAAAGAAGAAAAAAAAAATGTGATAAAATATATCATAAATTGCAATGTTTGAAACAATCAATAATTTGTGCAATAATTTAATGTTGTCTATTATGGAGGTGTGTTTTCTCTCTTTTCTGGGTCTTTTACCGAAATAAATAATTTCTGTACGTACTTGTACATAAATATACTGGTTATTTAAGAAGTATCAGACAATTCTCACTGCATCCAGTTGTACAGCTTACTGTTTCTAGTCCGTTTTTGGTGGCGAGGAAATACACTCGCATGACTGCAAAAGGCATGTATCCAGTCCATTGCATGTGTTTTTGCATATTTCTTGACCACTTTCTGGCAGGAGCAGGAGAAGGACCACTCCCCTCGAAGCTCAAGACAGTGCTTGATTGTATACTTCTTATTCTTCTTCCATTATCTTACAGTGTACTTTGGAATTGCACTGCTTCGGATGTCAAGGTCTGGCAAATAACTCCCTCTGGATCAGACCTCTCTCTAGATTTGTGCATGCCTAGAACCAACTTTTGTTTCACCACATCATGTGGGTAGTGCATATGGGAGGTGTATCTCCTAGGTGATACTGGGGTGTGTACTGTACCTTGTGTCAGAGTTAGTGTTTTGTGTACTGTGTGCGGTTTTGGTTATCAGGAAGGGAGAGTTGTAAAGCCCCGCAACTGCGCACATAAGTTGCTCCCTGCCCTTTTATGTATGTATTATTATAACTTTTATTATTTAGCAAAATTTTATTAATATGGTTCCTATATTATTTTTAGATATGTATATAGCCACAAATTTGGGGTTAAAAACAATTTTATATTATTTTAAACACAAGTCTTTGGTTGCTTTATAACACCCTAAAACGTCTCGAAACATCCCTCATCTCATGACATGAGCACTATAAACATTTATGGGCTCATCTTGGGAGAAAAATAAGGAAGCAACAAAGAAAAAATGAAAATTATTTATAAATTGCCTTTCCAGAAGAATGGGAGAGAATTGACAGCTCAATTACAAAAAATACCCAATTCAATACCAAGACGACTTAAAATTATCGTAGAAGGAAAAGCATACTCATTTAAGTAATGATCTCTGATGAACATATGGACATAAATTATACTAGAAATATAGGAATCCCAATACTTTTTGTAATAACTTATGTTTATTTATTTATTAAATTTTAACGTCCATTTATTCTTAACTACAAATTTTAGGACGGGTTATCTATAGGTTACCACTATTTTCTAGGCAGGATAGGTCTGATGCCTTTTCTTTTTTCTAAAGAAAAGCCACCACCCCTAGTGGGAATCGAACCCACGACCCTTTAGCCTTAACGCTCACGGCCACCGGGCCTCCAAAACTTAAGTTTGTTTATATTATTATTTATTTATTTCATTGGGGCGAGGTTAGCTCAGTGGTAGAGCGCTGGACTAATAAGCTGGAGGCCTGAGTTCAAATCCCGAGCAAGCACTAAAGATTTTTTCTTCTAGTGTCTTCGTTCATGGGTTGAATTTGGCCTCCCTGACCATCCCTAGGCCAACCCAGCCTTTAATTAATTTAATAATGGGTACCTTGGATGCTAATGACTCTAGCAGTCGAAGCGGCCAAGGGGAAAATCAGGCGGCCGAAGCATAGTACTGACCACACTATCTCCCTAGTGTGCCGTATGGTCATGAATCAGATACCTCTATAGTATCTGCCCCTCAGGGCCCTCGTGGCCTGTTACGGGACTGATTTTTTTTTTTTTTTTTTTTTTTTTTTTTTTTTTTGTTTTTTTCATTAGCGGTGTCCTTATAAATATTATTATTCAAATTACATAATTGACAATAAAACTAATTTGTAAACATATATTTGTTTGTTGCAATAACATTAATAAAGCATGTTTTGGAATAAGGTTCTTTTCCAAACAATTGTACTCCTGTTCTAATACTCTTTGTTCTGACTGTATATAATATGCTGTTAACAATTAAATAAATAAATAAAATTTTAAAAAATCATTACATAATAAACTAATACAATATATAAAAATTGTTTTCTAATAAATTATGTTTATTTTGTTAATTACTTTTATTTTTATTAGTTTATTATCTAATAAATCTTTTTTTATTTTATATCACAGCATATTTCTATCTAAAGGCTTGCTGGCTATATATTTCTAATAAACAGCAGTATTTCAATCAAGGAATTAAAAACAAAGCCTTACAAAAGTATTCTAGAAGTCAGTTGATATAATGCACTATTATAGTGTAGCGGATAATAATGACTCCACATTGTGAAATAAAATGAATCTACATTGTGAATAACAATGCATCCACGTTGTCTATATATAATGCAGGGACATAGTGGATAATAAGGCATTAACTTCAGACCTGTATAGCTGATGATTGTAAAGGCAGTGCTTCTATTCAGCAAATAAATTCTGCATAAAAAGCTACTACTAAAATATAGAATTAATTTGTCGCAGTTTGCTCAATATTGAAATGTTTTGGAGTTGTTTGAAATTAAAATTATATCATCATGAAATTGAGTTAAATATGATTTAATATATAATAATAATAAAATTGATTAAGGTAAAAATGTTAAGAGAATTATAAATAAATAAAATTGCAGATTAATTTAAATTGTTTCATGGAATATAAAATTAAATAGAAAAAATGTAAATAAATTGGTATTTTAATTTATGATTTTAATAAAATGTATCCTAAAAAAAATTGGAGTTTGGAGGTTGTTTTTTTTTGTTTTGTTTTTTTTTCGTTTTTAACGGTGCATCAACTATTTGGCCAATACCGCTGGGCTATCTACAGGTTACCACCCTTTTATAATGCCAACAGCACGTGGTCAGTCACCCATTCAGGTACTGACCACGCCCGACGTTGCTTAACTTCGGTGATCTACGGGAACCGGTGTATTCAACGTGGCTATGGCCGTTGGCGTTGGAGGTTGTTATATTTATATAGGCTTTGGTAAATAATTTAGATCATGTGATGTTTTATTAGTATTTAGGAGAGTAAAGAAAATGGAGGTAGAAATAGTTCACATGGTGTGGATTTAAAATGCGAAAAATAATAAATGTATGGAATTTTTAATGATAGAATTGGTTTGTTAAAGATGTTAAAATAATATTAATACATCTATATATATATATATATATATATATATATATATATATATATATATATATATACATATATATATATACATAAAAATCAGGTGTTTGTCTGTCTGTTTGTTCCTTATAAAAATCGTTTATCGATTTTGACCAAACTTAGCAAACATGTAGGTCTTGATCCGGGGATTGTCATAGGCTAGGTTGAAATTGTCTAGCACTCACAGTTTGGAGGTCATGGGTTCAAAACTTTGAACCCGAACAATTACAGATTTGCGTTATTAGATTTTAATATTACTTATTTGGTTTCTAATTTATTTTTTTTTTTCTAGATGCGGAAAGTAAGTGTAGCATGGCACGCTGGGTAACAGCTAGTTATATAATAATAATTTTAAGGATGAAAGTTGGTATGAAATATTATGGCCAAGATGATAGAGACCAATTTTACAAATTGTAAAATATTTATTTATTTATTTAATTTATAGAGTTCTGCAACAGAGGCGAAAAACTCTTTAAATGTCATTCGTTGACTTTAAATGTGAAAAAAAAATATATATAAGTATATAAAAACATATGAAGAAATAAACTTGAAAAAGAAAGAAGAATTAAGAGAAGTAAAAACAAACAAACAAAAAGGTTAGCTTAGTGGTAGAGCACTGGACTCATATGCTGGAGGACCTGAGTTCAAATCCCGAATAAGCACTAAAGATTTTTTTCTTCTAGTGTCTTCATTCAAGGGTTGAATTTGGCCTCCCTGACCGTCCCTAGGCCAACCCAGCCTTTAATTAATTTAATAATGGGTACCTTTGGTGCTAATGACTCTAGCAGTAGAAGCAGCAAGGGGAAAATCAGGCGGTCGGAGCATAGTACTGACCACACTCTCTCCCTAGTGTGCTGTATTGTCATGAATCAGATACCTCTACAGTATCTGCCCCTCAGGGCCCTCGTGGCCTGTTACGGGAGTGATTTTTGTTATTTTTTATTTTTATTTATTGACCTTCCGCCTGAGAAATGAACAAGTGTATTTAATAGGGTCACTTTTCAATATTTATTAAAAAATATATTTTATATTTGTAGTACCACAGTACAGTTATTGCTGTCTCAATTATTAAAACAACTAGTTTGGTTGCAGATAAAACTCCAACTTCTATTGGACCAATATTGCTGGGTAACGAACTGTCCTATCGATTTGATATGAGAATGTTGTATGCCAAGTTTCGGAGTGAGAGAGCCAACATTGTGACTGCCATTGTGTGACAACAGACTAATGCACACTCACATACACAAATATATCAAAAAAAAATTTAGCTATGGTCATTTTTAGTTCATAGTAGATATGTTCGATGACGATTTGAAACATTTTTTTATAAATGGTCTCATAAGTACATCCTCAAATTATATCTCGTAAATAAGAGACATATTGTACTAATGCAATTTCAAGGTTTTGTTTTGTGAACTACACATATCTGTTTTTTACAAAAGTCAGATCATGGTCGTATATAGAAAATAATTTCGGGGGGGGGGCTGCGATAATTTTGGGGGTGGCTGAGAGCATTTGGTGGGTATGGAATACTAATAATCAAGAACTTGGAATAGCTAGCCAATTAAAACACTGTTAAACCCAAAAAAACATTATGTTTTCTGAAATACGTTCTTATTTTAGTTTTTTATGACACTATTTTAACGATTTCCAGGGGGGCAGCCCTCTTAGACCTCCCCCCCCCCCCTTATATACGCCCATGAGTGTGATCAATCATTTGACTCTACATGGGTATCTAGATTTTTCCTTGTGAAGGGACAATTTTTAAACTATATATATATATATATATATATATATATATATATATATATATATATATATATTTATATATATATATATATATATATGAACCACCGTTATTTTCGAGATCTATGGGTTCTGAAACGTAATATTTTCTTGTCGGCAATTCCGGATTGCGTCATAAGGTGAACCTCATAAGCGGGGTTCCTCCCTATGGAGGGAGAGAGGAAACGCGCTAAAACAGTGCCCCCTATCATGTTAATACGAACACATACACTTTTCATGTATATATGCATTCTCAATAGTCTTTGAAAAGTCCTAAAATGAATGAAACAACGTTGTCTGATCATGGGCTTATATAGGAAATAATGTCGGGGGCTGGGAGAATTTCGGGGGGGGAGGGGCTGGAAGCGTTTGGGGGTTATGGAATACTAACAATCTAGAACTTGGAATAGTTAGCCAACTAAAACACTATTACACGCAAAAAAAAAAAAAAAAAAAAAAAAAAAAAAAAAAACTGAACTAAGTGATCTTATTTAATTTATTTTTAAGGTTTTTATGACATATTTTTACCGATTAAATCCAAATATCGGGGAAGGGGCTGCAACCCCACTCAGCCCCCCTTATATACTTTCATGTGTCTGATGTCAGAAAATAGCTGATTCAGAAAAAATGATAAAGTCTGAACACAAATAAAATCGAACTTGTCAAAACAGCTTTAATTGTACTTCACTTGTTCCTACCGCGGTAATAATTATAATAATAAATAATAATTTTCCAACGGCCATAGCCACGTTGAATGCACCCGTTCCCGTAGATCACCGAAGTTAAGCAACGTCGGGCGTGGTCAGTACCTGAATGGGTGACCGACCACGTGCTGTTGGTATTATAAAAGGGGGGCAACCTGTAGATATCCCGGCGTTAATAGCCCAATAGTTGATACACCGTTAAACACAAAAAAATAAATAATAATTTAATGTTTAAATGATAGGAAGCCTTTAATTTATCAATATTCTTCTTTTGCGAAAATAATTGTGAGAGACATAAAAATAAACTCCCTGCTTGGTTTAAATTGACACGTTAGTCGGAATATTGGGTGTCAGATGAAGGTGTTGAAGCATATACAATTCGGAGCAATGGATGACAGCTGTCAATATCACACACTCCTTATGTTTGAAGTTCATACAATTATCAAATGATATAATTTACTGGTTTTAAAAACATCGTTCCTTCACTAAAACCTCAAAACACACAAATCAAATCTGACCTCATGGAATCATATCTGGTGTATTTTGGAAAGCTTCGAAGAGAAATTCTTAATATTTTCCTGTCGAACGTTTTTTTATTTTTTTGAAAAATGTATGTTGTATTTATAAATTAATTTTACATTATTTTTTTTAAGCCCCAATATTGATAGCGATGAACATTTTAATCTAGTTTTTGATTTCGCTGTGTATTAAATAGGACGTATTCTAAATTCATTTACACCAAAGGATCGAAGACTGACGATAGACAATCCGTCCCAAATTTCTTGGTTAATAGAAATGGACGTTAAAATTTAAATAAATAAATTTATGAATTTAGATTATGTTAAGCCAATTATTCTGGACTTCAGTGTACACTACCCATCTTCTGAGGATTTTGCTTAGTTATGCATCTCCTGCGTGACGGACTTTTTTTCCTTTTGTAAAGAACATTTATTAATGGCGTAGTTACAAATCCTTAATAACCTAATTTCCATCGTAAAATAACGCTCCCCTGGAATAAATGAACAATTAATAGCCTAAAGGAGTAAATGAAGCTCCGGCCTTTAATAACCTTGTGAAATATTCGCCGCCATAGAGGTAGTCCTTTATTAAAGGATTTACCTCTGCTTTTATTCAGGGCAATTTTCCTACCTCGCTGGAAAATGAAGACAAGGGTATATTGCACTCCATCATCTAGCTAGAATGCTAGAATTATCTTCTCGTTTTCCAACAAGAAAACCGACTAGCAGGAACTGCACCATCTTAGTGCTTTTCCGTCCCTATCCAGAGTTCCATATGGAAAGCTTAGAATAGAAAAATTGTATGTCGCGTCTTAATCTTTTGTGAAAAATCAAATCTCAAAGCGAAGCAAGATCTTAGGCGTAACAGCAGGAGACTGACAGTATCCTAAGCGAAAATTACTCCCTGCAAGCACCCAATTATCCGAAAAGGATCGTCCTTTGGCCGTAGTTGTGTGAAAATTAATAAAATTTCGAATGGATAATTTACATTTACTATTACTCCCCAACTGGTTGCATTATTTCAGAAAGAGCTATAAAACAAAAATTAGAATTCATATAAGAATCTCTAAACAATATCATTTTTATCAGAAGACTCTAAATCTCGACAAAAAGCTGAATAAAGAGCACAACAAATCCAAACCAACATGTAAAATGATAACATGTGATTTGTTGGTCTCAAAGTACCTTCTTTTTAAAGGAAAGTTTAAGTTAAATAATGTTTTGGGAGGCAGTTGATGTTTTTGAGCTGCGAATCGAACCCCGTCTGGAGATGAGGAAGTGAACAGAGAAATGAAACAGATGGGAAGTGGTGTAGCCAATTAGGTGCTATTGATGGGAGCGCTTAATCATTGTTCGGTGTTGGTGGTGTTGCTCTGTTCCAATGCCACCATTTGCAATATCCGTTTAGGGCCTCGATGGGTTCTGTTATTGTTTTTATTTATTTTTTTTGGATTATAAATTCTAAAATGTGCTGGCGTTTCTACAAACGGAGTCATCCAGATTTTCTTCGTTTTGTAACGAATTGGAATTAGCAGTCATTTCCATACTCTCAGTGTGCCTTAGGCTTAGGGTTCATGAGCTTAGTGCTTTCATTAGTGGTGGCACTCTTACTAAGCTGGTTCTTTGTTACAAGTGACAGGTACTCCTCCGCATGTTTGTAAGCTAATCATTTGCAAGACATTCGTTCAGGAATGGAGCATCATTGGCGTACTGTGTTGAAAAATGATTTTACAGTAAAAGTTACACAAACGTTGTTTTTAGACCATAATGGAAGAACCCGAAGAAAACAAAACCGATTGTGAGCCGGACCGTGCTTGCTACGAAAAGTCACTATTGGCAATTCAGACCATAACATAGCTTGCAACCGAAGATCAAAATTAGTTCTAAAGTTTCAGGACAATGACATCCGGCCAGTTTAACGTTCTTATTACAGGATGTTGCCTCCGAGATACTAATACGAACATACACTAATATGTGAGGAGAAATGACTTGAAAACAAAATTAGAAATAACTTATCAATCTTAAATATTTTGTGTATTGCATAATTATCAAATAAAGATATTAGAAAAAAAAAAAAAAAAAAAAAAAAAAAAAAACTTATCAATCTAGGTTGTCACTAAACTCACTTGTTGTTTGTACCACATTCGCGCATATAAAATCAGAGCGCTTTCGATTTTGCGTTCATAGGCTTCCAGGTACAATTTTTTAGGGGAGAATTATCTGTAGGACCATCTTGAGATTTTCGTAAATATTTCGAAACCCGTTGGGAAATCCTGTAAAGTGTAAAACATCAATTCGAAAGCCTAATACATTCCTAAGTCGGAGAAAAAAAATGCGTAAAAATTTGAAACCATGGTTTTCTTTGCATTCACCGTTTTTATCCAGGATTACTACAATCCTATGGCATATTGTCTCTCCCTCCCCACTCCTCGAGTAAGCCGAATGCAACAAATCATTAATCAGAAGAAGAACAGAAGCGGACAAAGTATTGATCCCTGAGGGACGCCATGTTTAATGGTAACATGTTTCATTAAATTCATCATCCTATCTCTCCGAACGTGCCTGGCATCTGTTAACTGAATAACAGGTTAACCCGTCGGCCACCATAATATCAATAGGACGCGGATGGAATATTGGAGGCTTATCAATATTGGCTTCAAACTTGTTTAATTAGTTTCCGAGCTTTATCTAACAAAAAGATCTAATTCAATTTGAATATGGATTAGACGTTCGGGAATTGCAGATTTATCCCCTGCAGTGATTAATAATTTAAGAAACAAGGTTGGCAAAAAAATGGATTTTACATAAGAAAATAGTAGGATCGAAACTCGCTAAGTAGACAAGAATTTTGAATACAGTAGAGAAACATTTGCATTTTTGTTTTGTTAGTAATTGGTGATATAATAGCAGCTAAAGACGAATTGTTTTTTCAATCTCACAAGTGCGGATTTGATGTCTACCACCTTCAAACCTGACTTTTTTTTTAGTAAAATAATTGCATTTTTAAAGAGAGGCGCCCAAGCCACTTCTTTTAGCAATAATTTCCTTAGATTTCATCAATAAATCAAGAGTTTTTAATGTATATATTCAGCTTATGGCTCGTTTGATTGTTGTTTTACATTCACAACATTGAAAATAACAAAAATAATAAGCAAAAAAAAAATATATGTTTCTTTATTTTTTGAGTAGTCATTAAAAATGTGGGATAAAGAGGAATTGCCGATTTTTGACCCGCGCTTGTTAGTTAAACCAAGTTTGATTTTTTATTGATTAACAAATGACGCATCTGAAAAATCTCGATGAGAGCTACTACTTTGGTCCTTTGCGATATCTCTAACAAGAGAGAAATTATCTTCGTTTTAGCAGCAGGCAGTTTTTAAGAAGAAAACCGTCTTTATCAAGAAAATGAAGGATTTTTTTTATAAATTTAAATATAGAAAGCAGTCAAAAAGACGACCAATAATGTTGTAAAATAATTCAAACTAGAAGGCCACGCAAGAAGAATGATTCAGTCGGATATGTTGCCCCCACGAATATATTGTCCCTACCATGTCAAACTATCGAATATACAAATTGGAGCAAAATAGGAACGAACATATTCTATCCATTGACGAAGTAATATATTGAAAAATGGTCTTATTCGATACTTCATTTAAGGCATTAAAGGTTATTTTAAAGGGGTTAAAGTTGCGAAAATTTGCGACAAGCCGTATCGTCCACAATCCAAGAGCAAAGCCCCGAATCTAATAGCGAGATTCTTCATATTCGATAGTTTGACGTGGCAGGGACGATATGTTCTTCCCAAAGTCCATAAGGATGGAATGCCAATTATAACATTGATTCTACAACATACAACATTACTTTGCTACAGGATGCTGTGGACAAGCTGCAAGTTTTTTTTTTTTTGTTTTTTTTTTACGGCGCATCGACATCTGGGCCATTAGCGCCGACACCCAAGGAGCAGCGAGGAATTTTCTCAACGAGCCTCGATATGAGAAAATTCCTGCCGCCGGTGGGAATCGAACCCACCATCTCCCGCATGAAAAACCAAGGCGGCCTCTAGACCACGGGGTGACCCAGCTGCAAGTAGATCTTAATATCAATGAGTGGACAGAAGCTTTCCCTAAATTCGGAGAAATCCAAAGCTAATGGGTTCTCAATCCCTCATAAAATTCACCTCACCTTTACCTCATCAGCTTTCCTATAAAATATTGTATAAAGGTTAAAATGGAAACGCGCTTAAATGGCGTTGTTCCGGCGAATATATATATATACGGGGTGAGTACTCTACGAGGTGATTCTGGACATAATTTCCAACAAAAAAAGTCCGGTCGGGAATTATGATTGGCTGAAAAGGATATTCGTCCAAACTTCCTCATCACGCGTTGAACTGATACTGATTTTGTGATCTTCACACGGCATAAGAATTAACACGAGACCAAATATGCGAATTGCGACTATTAAATATTCCACCCCTTTTGCACGTGGCTTTCTCTGTCCAGAAAATGTTGCGCCCGAACTAAGGATTGACATTTATCCTCCCGCAATTTTTTTTTTTTGTGTTATTTGAAATTGTATTTTAAAACATTTCAAATTATGTGTAAGGTTTGGATTACAATCATTCAACTATCTTGAAATATATACTTCTGAGTATATATTTATAGGTTAGTATACTCCCTAACTGGAAGGTCTATATATTTAAATATTTATCGGATTTATACTTATACATATGATACAATACATTATCGGATTTATACTTATATATATGATATATACGACTTCAATCACAAAACATACTGGTAACAATGCTATGGGTACCAGGACACGAAAATATTGGACAGACAACGACTGCGGACGAACAAGGAAAACAGGCCAGCAGAAGAGAATTAGTTGACTCTAACTTACTAACTACTGCAGACTTACATTTACTAATTACAGAAAATATCCTTCTTGAATGGCAAGACTCATGGTACACGTGCGTGCGTGTGTGTGTTTGTGGTTGTGTTAGGCACGGCTTCAAAATTTAAAGTAAAGTCTTTATATAAAATATCCTACAATTTAGACACAATAATGATTTTCTTCTTGCAATAAAAAAAAATTTATTATTTATTATTATGGCAATTTCATCATTGTTTATTTTCTTGTATTCTATATAGTAAATTATGAAATCAATTATTTGGTTTAATTTAATTATTTATTTTATATTATACTAGCTGTTTCCCGGCGTGCCGTGCACTTTCGGCATATAGAAAAGCCTAAATAAATTAGAAACCAAATAAGTATTATTAAAATCTAATAACACGAATCTGTAACTGTTTCGAACCCGTGACCTTCCAACTGTGAGTCCTAGACGACTTTGACCTAACCTATAACACCCCCCGTATCAAGACATACATGTATGCCAAGTTTGGTAAAAATCGGTCTAACGGTGTGGATTTTTATTTAAAAAAAAAAAAAAAAAAAAAAAAAAAAAAAAAAAAAAAAAAAAAAAAAAAAAAAAAGAGCATGCAGACAGCAGCTGGTAAACGTTTTTGACCTGGCTTATGACAATCCCCTGATCAAGACCAACCTGTGTGCCCAGTTTGATCAAAATCTGTCAAACGGTGTGGGTTTGTATAAAGAACAAACATACAGAGACAGATGGTAGCCGTTTTGACCTAGCCTATGGCAATCGCCGTATCATGATCTACCTGTGTTCCAACTTAGGTCAAAATCGGTCGAACGGAGTGGATTTTTACAGGGAACAAACATACAGACAGACAGCTGGTAGAGGTTTTTGACCTAGCCTACGGCACTCTCCAGATTAGGATCTACCTGTGTACCGAGTTTAGTCAAAATCGGACGAACGGCGTGGATTTTTATAGGGATCAAACATAAAGACAGACAGCTGGTAGAGGTTTTTGACTTAGCCTACGACACTCCTCAGATTAAGATCCACATGTGTACCGAGTTTAGTCAAAATCGGACGAACGCACAGTGGGACGAATGAGCAATCTAGGAGGAAAAAATTCTGTATTACTTAAATGGAGATTCAAATGAACAATAACAACTTAAGATGAACTTATAACCTGTTTTAAGGGGCTTTCCAATCAATGCGTAGTAAATACAGATATTAACAAGTCAGCAGCTACACCTTTGTCTTTGTTAAACAGTAGACTTGAAATAAAAACACTCAACTGACCTGATCCAGGCATGTATAGACAATGTACCAAATTTATAATATTCCTTTAGAGCGGTTCCTCCCTCCCCGTATGGGGAGAAACACCGCTTAAAAGGTTGACCTCATGACACTATCCAGAAATGGCAACTAGAAAGTTTTACGTTTCAGAACCTATAGAACTAAAACATAATGGTGGTTCAAATTTTTATATATATATATATATATATATATATATATATATATATATATATTGAGATATTTTCAATGATAAACAATGATGTTTTAATTTCATCTAAACTAAGATATTTAAAGTTTGGTTACATTTGGTGTTAAGGAAGTATTGGAGTAAGAAATATGTTTTTAATAGGCATGATAAGTTTTGTATCTCTTCGTAAAGTGGTTGAAAAATAGTGGTAAGTGTAAGGCGACTATTCGAAACCTTACTAAATGTTCTATAAAAAAAATGTTCTGAAGCAATTTTCGAGTCGGAAATTGAAGACAAGAGAGGAAGATCGTTCATAGATATCTGAGTAGCTCTACAAGGTTTTGAATAATTTCTTTTTGAGCTGAAACAAGTCTCTGAGTTGTGAGGCTTACAATGCTCTGAACGTTTATGGTTTCGAATGTTTCAGAAACGGTCATATCACACGATGAAGGATAACAATTACCCTTGGGTTTGGATTCTTGGGGGGAAGGGCGGATGATTGGTAAATACAATGGCCTTTTCTTAGAGCTAGCTTTCGAGCTTTAATATAAGTATGCTTTGTTAATTTGTAGTCTACCATCAAAGCAAGTACCTCTTTATTAGAAAAAAGACACATATGATTAGTTTCACTAAATCATTATTTTCATCTGAGTTGGAAATTCTGAGGGAGATTGAACTATTTCTCTGATAAGATTTAGCATCGAATCTTCGCCGAATTCCTAACAGATTCTTTTATGGCGAATGCTAATTCTTTCGTACTGCGTGACTTTATAATAACTTTAACTTTATTTAACTTTCCTCGGGCACAGCAGTCATCGAATCGTTTAATAGAGCGACCGAAAGCGACAGACAAGTAGATGGCAAAATTTCTTGAAACAAGTATACCAACATGAACATACTGTCTAGCCAATGATTATTTTCAATTATAAATCTGTCCGGATATCTTCCAGCCTCGTGCCATTTCATTTTCATTTTCGCAATTTTTTATTTTTAATGAGTCTTTAATGTAGCTGAAAACGGAATAATATTTACTATCTCAAACGTTTCCAAGTATGGCAATATATATTGAATCTACATCCTTACAATTTCACCAAATACTAAATAGCTTCCTACTCGGAAATGAAATTTATTTTCCACAAAACACATAAGCAGACGAAAGCAGCTAAATGTTTCAATTTTCTCTCATATACCTTCTAAGTAACCTGTACCATAAATTTCACAGAGGTACTTTTTAGTAAAGTCCTTTTAAGTTTTAAAAATGCCTTATTTTAAAGCATGTTAAAAAAAATTATAATAATGGGTCAAATTATAAACTAATTCTTTGGAGAATCACTTGCTTGAATAACAGTAGTATATATTCAATAATAAAAAACTAAAAATGAAAAAAATATCAGTACGATGATGTACGGAGCTCAATTGAAAGATTGAATAGTTTAAACCAAATGTAACCCGTCGAATCAAATACTATTTACAGCGTTGTGTTTACTTTGGAATTCGCCTGCTAAAATTAAAACAACCTCGAATACGGTTCCAAGAACTACTTCCCTTTACACTAAATACAACAGTTTATTGTCTTTATGTGAGCAAATCACCTTGCCGTTGTGAAGCTCCGCGAATAAATAAATTTGATATATGCATGACCCAGCAGGATACATGTTTCTTGCTATAATAATATTCATAAAACGGTCTGTACTAGTTTTATTCTTTATTGGTTCGTAAACAACGCGTTTTCTCTGAGTTCTTCTTTTCTGTTATTATCTTGTTTTCTTAAAGTTGTATGGGGTTGGAAAAAAAAAAGTTTAGATTCTCGTTTTAGATTTACGCTTTAGAGAGAGGGGGCTCTGACTTGTCGAGATAGTTGGCAGATAAGCCAGCTCTGTTTTGATAAAGCTTTGCATCCATGAGTCATAGAAAGGAAGTCCAGAGAGAAAACCGCTAGGCAGCGCTGCAAGGCAACTTCTCTTATCAGAAGCTTATCGAACGGCCCAGTGGGTCCGCTGCGCTCTTGGTAGTAAGTTCTCTTCGTAGTTCCTCCTCTCGCATTCCTCCAAAATTGGCAGTTCTCCAAATGAGATAGGCTAGGAAAACTGTTTAATATTCTAGATTTATGATCTTC